>JAWPHD010009856.1:0-99595 GCA_037043455.1 Cyrtodaria siliqua | reverse complement strand
TTCGTATCATATAAGCGCTATCTTTCGTACTCTGGCTATTGATATAGACGCTAACGTTTAGTATGGTGATCCCATCTACTTCGTAGCGTACAGTAACAAAATTGCAGATAATTTCTAAGTGCTTTAGTTTATGTAGTTGAAATTGTGTTGGCATATGCATATTGATATGACTTTCACATTACCCATTACAGCTTTGGTAAGTGTTTTTCACAAATTTGTTACTTTGATGATTTTTATACATAATTTCTACAAATTATGACAATGAAATGGAATAACTCCATACAAATAACACAATTTACGAAACTTAAAAGATAAGAATGATTATCGGGTAATACTTTAATAATTCCATGTATAATTTTTTATGATTGAAATTGTCGGAGTTTCATGATAAGCCACACAAAATAACCACCGTCAAAGTTTGGTTATAAAATACATTGACAAACCTTTTGTACTATGAACTAAACTGTTCTCGCAATGCACAGATTCCCCAGGAGGGGGTACTGTTAAACAAATAACTTAGAGTATGATAATGGACCTTTGGAAACGGCCGAAAACGACACATACGAAATATTGCAGTCTCGGTTTTATTGAGACTGTTCATGAGCGGTAGTGAAATATGCTAGCTACCCGCTCACGCCCCGTAGCCCCGGGTTGAGCAGAACTCAATATTAATAAAATCAATAGTACAAAATTTAAACCATCCCGAAGTTGGCATGCATATGGCGGTGGACATGGAGTTTAGTGCTTCCCCATGTCGTACGGCGTATGGTCCCAGTATCTAATAAAATTAAATGCCCCGAAGAGCGAAATAGACATAATGGAATTTAGTTGGGAGCAGCGGTTATGAAGCCTGCATATCACAAGTAATAGTCAAAAGACTAAATTAAAAAGCAGACAACATATCCTATAAGTGGTTAAACAATATCCAGAGCCTTTAATCGGTCGGAGTAGTGGAACCACTGAATCGAAAATTAAGTAAGAAAACAAAAAGAAATGAAAAAGTACCACCGATAATTAAAATATAAGTATCGGGCTCAGCGACCTCCAAAGATCGAATGAATAACAGTAAACTTACGTGGACATACGTCACTAATAATGTTAAACAGTCGTGTCTCTAGATCACCAAGGTCAGCGAAAGAATTGCTCGTAAATACGTTATCCTCCCAGGGTGGCGATGCAATATCTTTGAGCTCTTGAGTCTTATCGAGACCAACCCCAATAGCGTATAATGTGCATTCCTTGTTGCTTCGCCAACATCGCCTGTTCTTTCGTATAATCGGGTTCATCGGAAACGCGTATCAAGTACAGGTTGTTGACGTGTTACAATATGATACACAGAAGTCATCCAATAAATAATCGGAAGCTTTCCAAAAAGCCCTTGTATATTAATGTTAAGTCATTCAAAAGGAAAAGCCCTCGTATATGAATGTTACGTTATTCAAAAGAAAATCCCTCGTTTATGAATGTTACGTTATATAAAGAAAAATCCCTGGTTTATGAATGTTACGTTATTCAAAGGAAAAACCCTCGTGAATGCATGTTACGTTATTCAAAGGAAAAGCCCTCGTAAATGAATGTTACGTTAATCAAAGAAAAAGCCCTTGCATATGAATGTTACTTTATTTAAAGGAAAACCCTCGTGAATGCATGTTACGTTATTCAAAGGAAAAGCCCTCGTAAATGAATGTTACGTTAATCAAAGAAAAAACCCTCGCATATGAATGTTACTTTATTTAAAGGAAAACCCTCGCATATGAGTGTTACGTTATTCAAAGGAAAAGCCTTCACATATAAATGGTAACTTTTCATACGGACCTCCACAAACGAACATCAAAACCTGAGTTTCTGGACAAGGAGGAAAGCGGAAAGTGTTTTTTCTGCCTGATTCCCTCCATATCATTTTATGTGTCATTCGTTGCCCCGGGAAACATGATAGCATTCATTCGATATCCCCGAAAATTTTAGCGAAGGTGGGGTGGACAACAAAATGTCATCAGCTTTCATAAAATTGAGTTCTGCGGCATCAGAGTTTGCGATTCAATTTCAGCAGTACAATTTATCATCAGTATAATTTGTTCCGTATCGTTTTCTGATTCACCAACATATTAGTTCATTTAAATAAAAGAACACAAGAACGAACGATTCATTTGTTCTAAACACAGGGGGTCGGCACGGTGTTGGGATGGTGTTTAAATGGTTTGGTATAGAGTCCTAAAACCCCAATTATCGAAAATCCATATTACTAAGTATACATATTAACAAGGGGTCCGGCTCCCAAAATGCCATTCTGTGCAGAGAACATGTATAACTGGCCAGAAAATAAAGGATTAACATGATAATCCATTCACATAGGGCTCTATTTCAAGCTATAAAACGTGTGTATCTAAAAATCATATTCATTTATTCATAACATGTACCACCTTTTGACACCAGACAACCGAAACGACTAATTTACACCAAAATATCTAAGTAGGAAGAGATCGCGTAACACCACGCCACCTCACTAAAACGAGCTTCCCGAGAAGGCAGCATGCAAAAACGCTTCAGCCGATTGAAAACAAACATAAAATGTTTCACAAACCTTTGTACTTCAACTCGTGAAAGTCCAACTGTTCTATAGCGAGTCATTTTTTTTATTTTACCGAACGAAATCCCAAGGCCACTGCCATATTGTTGTTGTTGTTATTTAGACTAGATCATCTAGACGTTTATTCATTTTCTTCACAAATGAACAAACGTCTAGATGATATAGTATAGAAAACAACAACAACAGCAATATGGAAGTCACCGTAGAAATTCGTTTGTGACAATCAAAAAATGTCTCGCTATAGAGCAGTTGGACTTTCATGAGTTGAAGCACAAAGGTTTAATCAATAATTAAAATTAGCATCTGGATTTATTAATCTGGTATTATTTTCACTTTTATGAAATTAAATAAAAGTTTGAGTTTTAATTTGTTTTCTACGTTATCCCACCATAGGTTTAAAATATATTAATGGTGCAATATAATCAACCGTTAGTAATATGCAAAACCAACTTGCTTTGAAATATTCTTATAATTAATATTAATGATTAAAAAATGCAAGTTATGTAGAAAAAGTAACGAGAAGCCTCGCGTGTTTTTTTTTTAATATCCAGATTGCCGTGTGTCCCTTGTAGACATTATGCCATACTTGTACTATTAATAGTTCAAAAATCATTTCATAGATATAAGTAAATTGATACCTATTGACACGTATGTAGAAATTACAAATATATAACACAACTTTATTTTACTTTTCGACCAGCCATATAGGTGTATCACAATATAATAAATCCAAACGAGAAGGCCACAGAAGCTCACATCCATGCAACACTCAGCTTGAACTCCACAACAGCAGTAACTGAAAGTATATGCATGTAGGTGTGTGTGTTTTTGCATATTTCGAACTGTGGTTTATATTGCACAATTATTGTATACTTTCATATTGTCCCGTTTAGTTTGCATTGAGCTAAGCGTGCAATATTCTACGATATTGCACGCATTGATATTGCACGGGAACTTTTGCTCGTGCTTGCTAAGAGCCGCGAAATAGAAATAAGGAACTACTTTCAAATAAAAATAACGGAATCCTTCCTATAGTGTCATCAAAAAAATACGATTTTTTTTTCAACCTTTTATGGCAAAAATTGATCAAAATAATTCAAATGGTCACTCACCCACTGTTTTTAACGTTATCGAATGGTAAACAAACATCCGAAAATCGCTTGATGTTTTTAATGACGTCATCCGTTAATGACGTCATCGTTGTTTTGGCGCAGGACGACTCGAAAGCTCGTCGTCCTTTGCCAAAACAACTCGTTCAAAGTAATATTTAGCCATACAAATGCAATAACCTATAATAATATATTCAAACCTATGGTAGAATAACGAAGAAAAATGGTAAATTTAAATTTTTATTTACTATATGCAAGCAGGTTTCAAGTTAAAATGTTGGATTAATAACTCAAGACATTTATTTTAATGGTTGGTAAATACTTCAAGATTCCCATGTGTGCTTTTAAGTTTTGATTATTGTAAAATCTAACAACTTGAAACCTAGCTAAGCATCGCGACGATATTACAAAGCTTATTAACCTATTGGCACGCAACCTTGTATAGGACTACTACAATGTTACACAATATGGTAATGTTACATGTTTTATTAACTTAAGACATGAACACAGGCTATGGAAAACACCGGTTGTGGTAAATATCATACCTTGAATTATATATTAAATCATCGACGAAAACCATACTCGGTAAATTAATGATACAAAATAAGTATATGCTTAGTATGTGGATAATCTGTCCCTGCTCTAAAATATATCATATTCCGAATATGCTTTGCTCGGATCCGGAGTTCAAATCTCGTAAGAAAATTCATTCTTTGATATGTGATGCAATTGTTACCATGGACAAAGGGAGATCACCAAGAAGATATATGAGGACTGATAACAATGTTCTGGTACACATGGAAGGTATGCTTTATTAAAGTGTTCATTTTTGATGTGTTAAACATTGAACTACTGGCATACGTTGAAACACATCTGGGCCCTGTTTTATTAAACATCTTACGATAAGTCTTACATTTTAAAATCGTTCATTTTGTTCACCAAAGCATTCAATGTAGACAATTATGTGTGCCACGTAGTGCAAACATATCACCCGTATAAGAAAACGAAATGAAATAATGTTTATTTGAAAAGTGTAATTTATAGTGAAGCATTTAAGAAATTGATTTACGATGAAAATGGTCGTAAGTTGTTTCATAAAACGGGGCCCTGATACTGATACGTAGTAACTTGTTTCGGAGAATAACCCGCGAATGTTACTATACAAGTAATTCAAATAATATGATAATATACACGCCGTATATATATTATGAAAGTTATCGTCGTTTTATATGCGTCCTTACAGTATATATTAATTTAGAACGTAGTGCGGCAATTGTGCTCGGAGTCCTACCACATTGTGAACCTATTAGTTTAAACTTATTGATTTTACATCGATTGTTATGAAATCTCTCTGAACTTATTTTAATCACTCTCGATGTTTTCCTGGGTAGAACCAGTACTAACTAAATTCAGTAAATGTCTTGCTCAGAAACACAACACATATGGTCATGGCGGGGATCGAACCCATGACTTTTCGATCATGGGTCCAATGCTCTACTATTAGACGTCAGAGCTCTACATAACCTGTTGAAGAGAACGAAGGAACTATTCCTACGAGTCTTTCATGGTAATCAATGGAAACATATATAAAAAGTAGATACAAAAGTCGAACAGGAAAGCAGCATTCAAGGACCACAGTCAACCAAAAACACGCACAGAAACAAACAATATTTACAAAGATGAACAAAATGCAAGATTTGACTTCACAAACAAAGGGTTTTCAATAGGGCCACCGCCTTGGAACGGTCAGTGATAAAAAGGCCGCTATGGGCTAAATCTAGGTTCTAGGGTGCACCAAACATTCTTATCCTTTTGCCATCCCAATAAAACAGGACAGTGTAAATAAAGATACCCCTGCCAGGTTATATTTTTTAACAATTGCTTATCGATGGCATCGACTGCAGATGATTACAACATTTTAATTGCATCTTTTGGTAAATGATATAGTAATAATTCGTTCAATGTCGGACTTTTCGATATCGAGCTTAGGGAATAAGGAAATGCATCATACGTTTTACCGAGTGAGTTATACCGAATAATTCAACTAAAGATCCAATTAAACAATTTATTACATTTCTTGTCATTGAATTATGCATGTTAATGTACTAAACCAATTCATTATAAACATATATTTCACTTGGATAATAAGTGTCAATCACCTACATGAATGTAATAACATGATCAGAAAATACGCCTTACATGTTAGAATTGTTAACATAAGAGGAACACGAGCATCGAGTACGACTTAGAGATCATATACATGTTGGTGTTAAGTCTTCTGTGCGTATCTGCTTCAAAAAAACATTTTACAATGGTTACACTATTTAACTACCGAGGCAATTTTGCCATATATAATAAACATATGCATGCATTCTAATTTGAGCATCATATGGTTCTCATATGAGTCTAATATAGAAGGATCCATATGTAATTCTCATATAAAACGTTTCATATACTATTTATATATGGAGAGTATCATATAATTTTCAGAATAAATTCATAAAAGTTTCCTTTTAAAAACACATTTTCATATAATTCTCATAAAAACAGAAATGTGTCAGCTTTGATATGATTCTAATAAGAAATGTATATACTGAGAAAAATAAATTTAGCACATAAAATGCATGTCAATTCCATAGACGAGATACAAAGCCGTGTATGTTCGGGTTCAATGGTAAAGTGACATATATATGTCCAATAATAATGCTACAAAGTCATTTGTAAACAAAGTCGGTGATAAAAATAAAGCAAATATTTTGGTTATAGGTTATCGAAAATCTTTCTTATTTCAATGAAAAGGAGATAAATTTAAAATTACGAAATTTGCAATGTTTTTGTTTGAGAATAACAATTGTTTTTTAATCTCATTTTAGCGCTTTTCATACAATGACAGAGTGGGAATTCTTGTCCATGCCAAATAATAAATGTGTTTAAAGTAATACGTTAGTATAACGAAATAATTTGCTTTTAATATATGGGAGGTAATTCCGATACTATGGCTTAGAAAATAATAAAACAACACAAGTTTTGGAAAGTCTCATCCTTACCTAGCATTGCTAATAGCTTCAAACAAATATATAAATGTTCATACGTTTAATCTATGTCCCTAAAAAGTCGTGATAAACTTTTTTTGTTCACTATATAATTATTATATAAAAGGTTTATGCAATAATCGAGTACTGCTCCTTTTATATCAGTCTCATATAATATGTGTCATATGAGAATCAGATAAAACTCATACGATACTGATGTGTGGCAAAACTGGTGGTACCCTGCAGTAAATACTGCCTTGCTACTTGCCATTTACACTTACCGAGTATTCGACAGACTTGTTTTGGCTCTTACCGAGTATTCGACATAATTGTTTTGACTCTTACCGAATACACAGTTTTTTTCTGAAATACTTAAATATTAAAGTAATACTTGATCAAAGCAGCATCACGTGTTAGATTAGATCATGGCGGGGAGTTCTTTATTTACACTGTCCTGTTTTAATGGGATGAAGTAAGGTAAGTGTGAGGTCTGGTGCACCCTAGAACCGGTTTACCCCCCCCCCCCTCCCCTCCCACCACCACCCCAGTGGCCTACTTTGCCACTGACCGTTCCAAGGCAGTAGCCCTATTGTCAACCCTTTTGTGTTTGTGATGTCGTTTGCATTTATTATTACTTTTGCCTTCTTGTTTGTCTGTTTGCATGTTTGTTTCTGTGTTTTGTGTTGACTGTCCTCCTTGAATGCGACTTCCCTGTCCGATCTTTTATAATTCTCTATGAGGTTGTCATTCCCACGTAAAGATTCCCCGATAAAGGGGTAAAGTTTCCAAAATTATCAAATATCTCTTGTAATGAAAAAGTTTAAATCATGCTATCAGAGTATACAATAAAGTAACCGCAACCAGTTGATGTAAAACAAATATATAATTAGACAACAAGCGAATTGTGACGTCAACTAGTTGTGCATTGGTTTTGCTATACCAGAATAAGTAGATATGAAAGTCAAACAGGTAATGTAGCACTCACCAAAGTCGACCAAAAATATGCATCGAAAACAAACAATTACAACTATAAATAAGATCGAGGCAAGGTATGTGAAATCGCAAACCTAAAAGGTCGATATTAGGGATACCGCCTCGGAACGGTCAATGACATACAGACCTTCTTTTGTTCCTTTTTCAAATATTTATATTATATTTGTACTTGAGTGCAAAGCAGGCCTTAAATGCGAAAAATAGACGGTATAAATCAAAGTAGTATACTTTTTATATTATTGGATATTTTATTTGATTAAAGAGCATATTTCAGGCAACATTTAGGTAAAATGTTCTGTTCAAAAACGTAAAAGCAATTTCTGGGAGTTTAACGTTGTATTAGGTAGTTGAAGCCGTACTAAGATTTAAATTCAATTATATTAAGGCAATGTTAACAAATAGTATACCACGCAAACATGTAGGTTCATCAGCATACACCATATATAAATGGCTAATTACCACCGACAAAACACAGTTGACAATAAGTGATAAAACCAAATTCATTGAAAAGTAAATGTTTCCATCAACACATATACGAAGCAAAAATAATACAATTTTACATATCATATATCATAAAAGCAGGTATGTTTAACCCGATTATTCGGATATAATGCCTCTCATAGACGACACGAAGTTAAGCCGAGGTAAGAGTAGACACAAATCCACATCTGCGTCCTAATAAAACCCGAATACTATATATTAAATTGCCTAATCTAGCAAAACACTATTGACAAAAAGACGGCAAATGTCACAAATGATACTAAGACAAAACGGTGTGACAGACGCGTATAGTAGTACAACATTAGCAATCCGCCAGTCAAGCTTTGCGCTTCGCATGAGCGTATTTTTGAAGGAGCGGTTTTATTCTTGGACAAGAAACCAATCAAGATGAATACGTCTACGGCGTATGTGCTCTCATCGTCGTTGTCGTTATTCTTTTTTGTCAGTGTAAGAGCATTTATAGGAAAGTAATGCTTTGGGCAGAACTTCGAATAAATATCTACTACAAAACAAATGTAACGAAAATACAATCTAAGTTTTATCTGTTTTGTTTGTTTACGTACGTTCTATACCAATGAAAATACCGTTTTACTGAAGCAAGACTCATTTAATATGCATATTTTTTCCTTTACAACTATTTAAATTGTGATAGAAGGTAGAGGAATGTTCAGTAATTTAAATTGTGGTAGATATATGTTTTACTTTCTAACATGGGACTCAAACAGAATAAAATATACTCACGGTCAATGAAAACGCACCACAAAACAAATCTCTGAAAAGTTAGAATTTCTCCTTTCATAATATTTTTGAGCATTTTGAACAAAATAATAATCCATATAACCCGTCGACATTGAACATGTTTTACGTGCATATCTCGATTTAGTGCATACCACATTGTTGTTATAAAATGTACGTGTATTTTCGGATTTCTTTAGTTACATCGCACACAGAAATCAGAAACAGAAACAGTCATTGCATAATACTGTCAGAAGTCAAACAATAACAATGGCCAGTAAAATCAATTAGAATTGTGTAAGAGACATATTAATGAATTTAGTTGAATAGTTTTATAATATATTGTTAGAGGTAAATAACTGCGTAACTGCTTGTCATAAAAGCCTACCAACAAACGTGTAAGTCAAGTTTAGGTATCAAGATTAAATACTTACAAATTAAAAAATATTGGTTTAGCAGTTTTATTCAAATGGTTTGCGAATAATTCAACAGTATAATCTTATGGAGTTAACATTATATCCAAATAATCGGGTTATACTGATATGTCATGATATGAAAATTGTATTGTTTTTGCTTCGTATATGTGTTGATGGAAAACATTTACTCTTCAATTAATTTGGTTTTACATGATCACCAATTGTCAATTGTGTTTTGTCGGTGGTAATAAGCCATTTATATATGGTGTATGCTGTGAACTTGTGAACTTACATGTTTGCGTGGTATACTATTTGTTAACATTGCCTTAATATAATTGCATTTAAATCTCAGGACGGTTTCAATTACCTAATGCAACGTTAAACTCCAAGAAATTGCTTTTACGTTTTTTGAACAGAATATTTTACCTAAATGTTGCCAGAAGTATGCTTTTTACTCAAATAAAACATCTAATAATATAAACTATTTTGATTTGTACCGTCAATTTTTCTCATTTAAGGCCTGTATTGTACTCAAATCAAATATAATATAAAATATTTAAAAATATATATATGTCTTTATGCCATTGACCGTTCCAAGGCGGTACCATCCCTAATGTCGACCCTTTTAAGTTTGCGATGTCACATACCTTGCCTCGATCTTATTTATATTTGTACTTGTTTGTTTCGATGCATATTTTGGTCGACTTTGGTGAGTGCTACATTACTACATGACTTTCATATCTACTTATTCTGGTATAGCAAAACCAATGTACAAGTAGTTGACGCTAAAAATTCGCTTGTTGTCTAAATTATATATTTGTTTGACGTCAGCTGGTTGCGGTTACTTTACTATATACCCCGAGCGCATGATTTAAACTTGTTCATTTCAACAAGAGATATTTAATATTTTTGGAAACTTTACCCCTTTGCTGGGGAATCTTTATGTGGAAATGACAATGTGACGCTGCTTTGATCAAATATTACTTTAAGTATTTCAGAAAAGCTGTCTATTCGGTAAGATTCAAAACAAGTATACTCGAAGTATATGGCTAGTAGCAAGGCAGTATTTTACTGTAGGGTACCACCAGTTTTGCCACACATAAGTATCGTATGATTTTTACCTGATTCTCATATGACACCTATAAAATGAGACTGATATAAAAGGAGCAGTACAAGATATTGCATAAACCTTTTTTATATAAGAAGTATATACTGAACAAAAAACGTTTAGCACGACATTTATATATTTGTTTGAAGCTATTAGCAATGCTTGGTAAGTATGAGACTTTCCAAAAAGTGTGTTGTTTTATTATTTTCGAAGCCATAGTATCAGAATTACCTCCCACATATTAAAAACAAAATATTTCGTTGTACAAATGTATTTCTTTGAACACATTTACTATTTGGCACGGACAAGAATTGCCCTTTCTGTCATTGTATAAAAAACATTAAAATGTGAGCAAAAAAAGCTTTATTCTCAATCAAAAAAATTCCAAATTTCGTACTTTTAAAATTACCTCCCTTTTCATTGAAATAAGAACGATTTTCGATAACCTAAAACAGTATGTTCCCAACATATTTGCTTTATTTTTATCACCGACTTTGTTTACAAATGACTTTTTAGCATTATTATTGGACATATCTATATCATTTTACCATTGAACCCGAACATACACGGCTTTGTATCCCGTCTATGGAACTGACATGCATTTTATATGCTAAATTTATTTTTCTCGGCATTTACATTTCTTATAAGAATCATATCAAAGCTGATACATTTTTGTTTTCATGAGAATTATATGAAAATGTGTAAAAGAAAACTTTCATGAATTTATTCTCATACGAAAATTATACGTGTGTATAAGCGTTTATTTATCCTCGCTGTATTGCATTAGGCATTTTAGCGAGCAGACCTAGGTTTAAAGTCTCATCCGAAGGACTGGTAAGGTAGGAAATACTTGTGAAATATTTCGATAATTAACCCAAATTCGGTCCTGGCTGGGATTGAACGCGCGATCCCTGGGTTACTAAGCCGCAATGCTAACCATTACACCACGGAAATTATATGAAACTCTTCTTATATATTATACGAAACGTTTTATATGAATTACATGTGAATCCTTCTATATTAGACTCATATGAGAACCATATGATACTCAGATTAGAATGCATGCATATGTTTATTATATATGGCAAAATTGCCTTCATAGTTAAATAGTGTAACCATTCTAAAATCGTTCTTTGAAGCGGATGCGCACGGGAGACTTAACACCAATATCTCTTACTCGATATGTGTGTTCCTCTAATGTTAAAATTCTAACATGTAAGGCGTATTTTCTGATCATGTTATAACATTTATGTATATGAATGAAATATAATAAATACTGATAAAGGTGATCCTTTGGGAGCAACAAACACAATTAAGAGAATAAAGTAGCAGACTCGGTTTTATTGAGTCTGTTCATGAGAAGTAATGAAAGAAGCAACACCTCTCACGCCCCCTAGCACCGGCTTAAGCGGTATTCTACTTCAAAGCCACCTATATTGGGCTCGTTGGTCCCAAAGGACCAGTAAAAATACCACTACTGCTTCGTAGCACGGGGAGACTTTTTACAGCCGCCACACTGCACTAAACGAACGCTAGTGTGAATGTTAATAAATACTGATAAAGGTGATAAATGAATCGGTTTAGTACATTAACATGCATAATTCAATGACAAGACATGTAATAAATTGTTTAATTGGATCTTTAGGTAGATTATTTGGTATCACTCACTCGGTAAATGATGCATTCCACTTATTGTCTACGCTCGCTCTTAGAATATCGAAAAATCCGACATTGAAACGTTATATAATCATCGATGCCATCGATAAGCAATTGTCAAAAAATATAACCTGGCAGGGTTATCTTTATTTACACTGTCCCGTTTTATTGGGATGGAAATAGGATAAGAATGTTTGGTGCACCCTAGAACCTAGATTTAGCCCCCAGCGGCCTTTTTGACACTGACCGTTCCAAGGCGGTATCCCTATTGTCAACCCTTTGTTTGTGAAGTCATATCTTGCCTTTTGTTCATCTTTGTAAATATTGTTTGTTTCTGTGCGTGTTTTTGGTTGACTGTGGTCCTTGAATGCTGCTTTCCTGTTCGACTTTTATATCTACTTTTGTTATATTTTTCCATTGATTACCATGAAAGACTCGTAGGAATTTTCCTTCGTTCTCTTCAACAAGTTCTGTGGAGCTCTGACGTCTAATAGTGGAGCACTGGACCCATGATCGAAAAGTCGTGGGTTCGATCCCCGCCATGAACATATGTGTTGTGTTCCTGAGCAAGACGTTTACTGAATTTTCTTAGTACTGGTTCTACCCAGGAAAACATCGAGAGTGATTAAAATAAGTTCAGAGAGCTTTCATAACAATCGATGTAAAATCAATAAGTTTAAACTAATAGGTTCAAACTGTGGTAAGATTCCGGGCACAATTGACCCCCACTACGTTCTAAATTAATATATATTGTAAGGACGCATATAAAATGACGATAACTTTCATAATATATATATGGCGTGCTTATTATCATGATTATAATTATTAGAATTACTTGTATAGTAACATTCGCGGGTTATATTACACTAAATATATACTGGTCTAAATTATTTCATCGACAAAATACTCAAATCTGCAATGGTTGCAATTCAGAATAAATCATAGAGATTTGGGAACAAACTATTTACTTAAAAAATGAATATTTCTAATACAGATCTATGCTCTTTTTGCAATGAAGATATAGAAACAATAAAACACCTATTCTATGAATGTAATGTAGTAAAAGATGTTTGGCAAGCACTTGCAAATTTCTTTCATAATAAATGTAAGGCTATTAATACAGTATGGTCAGTAACTGACAACATCTTTGGAAATGATAAGTATGATATTGTTTTAAATAATCCGCTCCTTACTGCCAGAAAATTTATAATCAATCAAAAATTTAAAAAAACACTAATCCTACTTTAACAGTTTTTAAAAGCTATATTCAAATACTGTTTAAAATTGAGAAATGTACAGCCTGCAAGAATATGAAACAATTTTCAACATTTTTGAAAAGCAATAGAAAAAATACATGATTTTATTATAAAAAAAAAAAGAAAAGAAAATCACACAAAAAATAAAACATGGTGGACCTGATTTCAAAAAATATCTTAGTTGGACATGACGAATTGAACATCTGTTATTTTGTATGTATATTCAGATTCCCACTGTGTATATAATTTCTCCATTTACTCCATTAGTGCACACTATTTTTTCTCCCTTTTATAATGTCACTTTATATGTTTTTCATTGAGTTTCTATGTTAAACATAAAAAGCAATTCCAAAAAGACATGCTTCTAAAATTATAACAGATAACTGTTGTAAAGCTAAATATTAATGCTATTCATGTTATCTCCCCTGTATACACGGCAATATAATATCTCGCTTTATCTCCCTTGCTAGACATGACTATGGAAATATACGTTCTGATTCTTACATAAGTGAACTACATGTGACATTGATGTGTAATAGAGAAGGACATTTGATACATCTCATGGAATACGTTTAACATGGATCATTGACTAGTTTCAAATGAGTTCTCCCATTAAACAAACTTTTGTAACATATTGTTGTAATTGCTCCACTACTCATAGATGATTGTAATTGAAACAAAAGCCCAGTATACTGAAAATACAAAAATCTGATGACAGATCATGTCGGCCATGTAAGAGTCAGTAGTGCTTTTAAATCTTACATTGATTATTAGGCAGAAACAGCAAAACAATGACGTGTTAAGAGATAAAGGACTGTTATGTCACAAATCCAATCATTAGTTGTAACCATACTAGATACATGCTAGAATTCTAATGATAAATATACTTTCATATATTACATGGTCTCATATAATATTTCCAGATTGTACATTTAGAAAAAAGAAATAACACAATAATATATTCACTAGATGCATGTATATATGTAGAACTCAACAATAACACTGTTAGGAACAGAAAAAAATAAAAAGTTACAAAACCAAACATTCGCGAGTAATTCTCCGAAACAGGTGTTTCAACGTATGCCTGTAGAGCTCAAGTATGCACGCTTTAAGAAAACATATCTTCCATATGTACTTGAACATTGTTATCAGTCCTAATCTCCCTTTGACCAAGTAATAATTTGCATCACATATCAAATAATAATTTTTCTTACGAGATTTGACCTTTAGGCCTTTTCAGTCATAAGGTCCCTCCGGATCCGAGCAAAGCATATTCGGAATATGATATATTTTAGAGCAGGGACAGATTATACACTTACTAAGTAAGCGTAATTACTTTGAATCATTCAATTACAAAGTGTGGTTTTCGTCGATGATTTAATATATAATTCAAGGTATGATATTTACCACTAGCGTTTTTCCCATAGCCTGTGTTCATGTCTTAAGTTAATAAAACATGTAACATTACCATATTGTAGAACATTGTAGTAGTCCTATACAAGGTTGCGTGCTAACAGGGTAATAAGCTCTTTAATACAGTCTCGATGCTTAGCTAGGTTTCAAGTTGTTAGATTTTACAATAATCAAAACTTAACTTGCTGGAAACGTACAACAAAAACCTTAAAACACTTCTGCGATTAGGCATATTACAACCCTCATTTTATGGAGATGTGGTCTATAAACTTCGAAAGTTAAAGGGGTCTGACGGGTTTCCTGACCGCTTTACAAATTTAATCAGGAAATTCGTCAGAAAAGGATATAACCTTTTGGTTTTACAACGCACTGCATGTTTAGTGATTGAACCCTCTACATTCAGTCATTACGCTTCACTTTTCACTTGTGCGATGACTGGACTACCTCTTGGGACTCTATGATTGCACCTACTGAAACCCCAACGGGAGGTGAGTGTATGGAAAGCCTCGGCTGCCTTTTGTTGCCCTTTTGCATTTTGTGCAGTGCGCTTTGTAAGTCGTTTTGTGCATTTGCTAAGTTGTTATGTGCATTTTCTAAGTTGTGATGTGCATTTCGTAAGTTGTTATGTGCATTTCGTAAGTTGTTGTGTGCATTTTCTAAGTTGTCCTGTGCATTTTCTCAGTTGTTATGTGCATTTAGTAAGTTGTTATGTGCATTTTATAAGTTGTCATGTGCATTTTCTAAGTTGTCCTGTGCATTTTCTAAGTTGTTATGTGCATTTTGCAAGTCGTCTTGTGCATTTTCTAAGTTGTTATTTGCATTTTCTAAGTTGTGATTTTCGTAAGTTGTTATGTGCATTTTCTAAGTTGTCCTGTGCATTTCGTAAGTTGCTATGTGCATTTTCTAAGTTGTCCTGTGCATTTTGTAAGTCGTTATGTGCATTTTCTAAGTTGTTATGTGCATTTTCTAAGTTGTCCTGTGCATTTCGTAAGTTGTTATGTGCATATTGTAAGTTGTTATGTGCATTTTCTAAATTGTTATGTGCATTTCGTAAGTCGTTATGTGCATTTTCTAAGTTGTTATGTGCATTTTCTAAGTTGTCCTGTGCATTTCCTAAGTTGTTATGTGCATTTCGTAAGTTGTGATGTGCATTGTTGAAGTTGTGATGTGCATTTTCTAAGTTGATATGTGCTTTTCGTAAGTTGTTATGTGCATATTCTAAGTTGTCTTGTGCATTTCGTAAGTCGTTATGTGCATTTTCTAAGTTGTTATGTGCATTTTCGAAGTTGTCCTGTGCATTTCCTTAGTTGTTATGTGCATTTCGTAAGTTGTGATGTGCATTGTTCAAGTTGTGATGTGCATTTTCTAAGTTGTTATGTGCTTTTCGTAAGTTGTTATGTGCATATTCTAAGTTGTCTTGTGCATTTTGTAAGTTGTTATGTGCATTTTCTAAGTTGTCCTGTGCATTTCGTAAGTTGTTATGTGCATTTTCTAAGTTTTTATGTGCATTTTCTAAGTTGTCTTGTGCATTTCCTAAGTTGTTATGTGCATTTCCTAAGTTGTGATGTGCATTGTTTAAGTTGTGATGTGCATTGTTTAAGTTGTTCTGTGCATATTCTAAATTGTTATGTGCATTTTCTAAGTTGTTATGTGCTTTTCGTAAGTTGTTATGTGCATATTCTAAGTTGTCTTGTGCATTTCGTAAGTTGTCTTGTGCAAACTACAAGTCGTCGTTAAGGATGGTTCTGAACAGGTAAGTTCCATTCTGAGGAGCCCAAAACGTACCATGACGTTCGTCGAAACCGCAACCAATGTTTAGTTTCACGGTATCAAATAAGACTGGCTGGTGGCTGTGCAGTGGTCCAAATGGTTGTTCATAACAGCCATAAACGCTGGTAAGCTAGTTGAAGATAAGCCACCTACAACTGGAAAATGAAACTAATATTACTAATTGTTTCACCCTCCGTTAAAAATGCGCTTATTAACTACGTGTCAGATAAGTTTATTTTTTTAATGATGACATAAGCACAAAGTATTTCTAAAAAAACATGGTTTTACAACTACCAACGTATAAATACCGCATGTCATATAGTATGGTATATTGAAACCAAAACATAATACTAGCTACATGCAAATATAATACATTGCGTAGTATTGGTTCTACCATAGAAGCCATCGATAGTGATTACAGTAAAAAGAAATATAAAACGATCGGACAGGGAAAGTAGCATTCAAGGAGGACAGTCAACCACAAAACACAGCAACAAACACGCAAACAGACAAACAAGAAGACAAAAGCAATAATCAATGCAAACGACATCACAAACACAAAAGGGCCGACAATAGGGCTACCGCCTTGGAACGGTCAGTGGCAAAGTAGGCCACTGGGGGTTTAAACCGGTTCTAGGGTGCACCAAACCTCACACTTACCCTACTTCATCCCATTAAAACAGGACAGTGTAAATAAAGAAATCCCCGCCATGATCTAATCTCTAACCAACAAGGCAGCATCAATAGGCAATATAAGTAAAACACAAATATGCTCGTGTAAATATAATACAAAAAAAACAATAGCCTAGAAAGCCACAATGAAGGTACTCAGTGACTTGGTAGAAGCCAGAGCAGTAAGAGAATAAACCATTAAGGGCACGACAAGAAAGATCATAGACAAACATCAAAGCCACCGTCCCAATGGGCTTTAGGTAGGCGTCATCATAGGGTCCACAGCCTGTCCGGTCATCGTACAATTAAAGAGGAAAGCATAGTGGCGAACTGTAAAAGGGTTCACCACCCAGCATGCAGTACGTTGCAAAATGATAGGGTCATAACCTCTTTTGATAAACTTTTCAACAAGTTTAACAAAGATAGTACGAAAGTGATCATGACCAAGAATCTTACGAAGTTTATAAATCACATCACTTTAGAAGTCAGGTTGTGATAGTCCTTGTCGCAGAAGAGTCCTTAAATTATTTTTATATCTGGAAAAAAGATCAGGGTTACGATAATAAAATTTTGCAAAGGTTTTACGAAGTTTATGGTAACGGTAACCCTGATTGAGTAACTTTTTAGTTATACAAAGATTACGAATATTAAAGTCCTCAACTCGAGTACAAGCTCTAGAAAAACGAATAAGTTGAGACACATACACCCCATAAGAAGTTGCTCGGGGAACATCCCCATCCAAGTGGAGATAATTAACAATGTCAAAATTAAAATCATCTCTCTTGCCATAGATTTTGCAAATTATTTTACCATTTTCAGTCGAGAGATCTAAATCAAGAAAAGAAGCGTTATTATCAGATATATTAGCTTTGTTAAGCTGAAGTTCTTTAGGATAAATATAATTAACCATAGTTGGAAAGAAAGGGTTGTCAATGTTCAATATGTCATCCAGATACCGAGAGGTGTCATTAAAGGCTTCTGTCTGTCTGTCTTGGTATCTGGTGAAAGACTCAGCATGGAATCCCTTTCATAGCAAAATAAAAACAAATCTGCGACAAGTGGTGCACAGTTCGTACCAATAGGGATACCAACAATTTGTCTATAAACGGTGGTTCCATACTTGACGAAAATATTATCTAATAGGAAGATGAGTGCTTCACAAACTTCATAGCAAGTCCACATAGTATAATTGTCTAAACTGCCGTTAGTAAAAAAACGCTTTTATATTATTACATGCCAAAAATGTAGTATTTTCTCTAGCGAATGTTTTTTGAATAAGAGAAATTAGCTTGTCTTTAATAAGGTGATGTGGTAAGGTTGTATATAGTGTAGAGAAGTCATAAGTGCTTATTGATGAAACTTGACCTTTATTGAAAATTTTATCAAGAACGTCTCCTGAATTTTTTATAGACCAAAATAAATTAATCCCAGAGTTTTCATAAGTTTTATCACAATATAGTTTAACGTGATCTTTAACGGCAGTAATACAAGAAGTTAAAAGCTTGGAGATGTTTGTTGTGGTGCAGGCACTAGAATTCGAAATAAAGCGAGCCTTATATGGATTGTTATGTAATTTAGGAATCCAGTACATAGTATGCAGTTTATTTTGCTTATCGTTTACATCAGCCTTAAAAGTAGTGCACCGAGTGATATGTGCGGAAACAACATCATCCTCAGTAGAATTAACTGGAGTATACGAATTGGTGCTGCCGAGTTCCAGAGATAAAACATTGACGTAATGTAGGCGTCAAACAATAATTACATTATCAGCTGCTTTATCTGCAGGAACTAAAACAAATTTATTATGAAATTCCTGAATTCCCGATTTTAAATTACGAAAGGAAAACCTAGGTCTCGAGGAAGTAAAGAGGGGTTAGCATAGTTGCAAGAATTTTGTAAAAACAAATATGATTAAATTAATCTTAATAGAAAACGGCTATTGTTTTGAGGAGTTATTCAGCGTGTATTCACTGTTACAACAAAACACATTTCAATTACCAGTGGCTGGTGTCTGGTTCTCTAACTCCTTCACTTTGGCATTCAGTGTTGCTACTTCCATGTGCTTTGTCTTTCATGGCGCTGATATCAGCTTCAAGCTGCGTTGACGCTACTTGCGAATGGAATAAGTATTGCTGTTATTCCAAACATATTCAGCAAAACATTCACTGTGTTGTATGGGCCTCTTGTAGTTCTGCGCATAAGTGATGCATTTGTTATGATGTGTCTACTCATGTTATCTCTTATCATTTGTGCCATATAAATGAAAATGACTTGCTATTTATAGGTAATTAAATTAAATAAAAGTCAGTTCATGATCAAGGCCGTCTAACCTCGCTATGTTGTCACACATACCAGTGTAAGGAGGAATAATTATGTTTGGAAGTCCGGGTTTAATCGTATAGGTGTGAACATTTTTGCTATACTCTTAGTCTTTGAATTTTTACTTTTTCTAGATGCTATAATACAAGAAATCCAATAGCAAAATTGTCTTCAGTAATCAATACGGCGGTCATTTTGAAAATCAAAATTTCTGCCATTTGTACACGTTTTGTTTAATTGTGCTTTGATTGAACTTAACTTTGAGATAGCCATGCAAATTTAAGCTGTTTTTATTGCAAGTATTACTTTCCATAGATAGTGTAAAGGTTTATGCTTTAGTCTGGCTACAAATGTTGCTTTTTTTTAAAGAATGTTGGATACTTCTATTAAGCCGAAAGTGGGCAACCGTGTATTTTCACGATTTATAATTATATTCTTGTGTAAACTTGATTCTGTTTCACATTGAATTTGTTTCTTTACCTAGTCAACCATACCATGCCACTTCCGCATCCCTTTCACCCCACCCCCCACCCACCCACCCACCCTCGCCTCTCATACACACACACACACTTCTTTTTAAAACACTGGGCAGATACTTGCTGTTGTGGTTCGAGATTTTATTTATAGTTTGATACACCTATATGGCTTGTCGAAAGGTAAAATAAAGTTGTGTTATAGATTTGTAATTTTCTACATACGTATCAATATGAATCAACTTAGGAAATTTACTTATATAATGATTTTTTAATTATTAATAGTACAAGTATGGCATAATGTCTTAAAGGAACACATGGCAGTCTTGAAGTCTTGATATTTAAAAAAACGCGAGGTTTCGCATTAATTTTCTACAACTTGCATTTTTTCAAGCAATAATATGAATTATAAGGATAGTTCAAAGCAATAATATATTTGCACCAATAATATATTTGCACCAATAATATATTTAAACATACGGTAACATAACGAAGACAAAATACAAACTTAAACTTTTATTTAATTATATGCAAGCAGTTTTAAAGTGAAAATAATACCACATTAATACATGGAGATGCTAATTTTTATTCTTGATTAAACTTCCAGCGGCTTTTTTTGCCACTGACCGTTCAAAGGCGGTAGCCCGATTGTCAACCCGTTTGTGTTTGTGATGTCTTATTTGGTCTTTTATTCATATTTACATTTGTTCTTTGTTTCTGTGTGTGTGTTTGTAGTTGACTGTCGTCCATGAATGCACGTTCGATTTTTATATCTATATTTAAGAGTGTCATGTGTCTCTTTAGAACAAATGAATTAATATGCTTGTGAACCAGACAACTATGCTGTACAAATTTTACTGATGAAAAAATCGTACTGTTGAAATTGAATCGCCAACACTGATGTCGCAAAACACAATTTTAGGAATGTTGATTCCATTATGTTTTCCATCATCCTTCGCTAAAACTTTCGGTGTTAACCAATGAATACTATCATATTTCCCGAGGCAACGAATGACACATACAGTGATATGGAGGGTACCTTGTAGTCGTGCTGAGGACTTTAATATTCGTAATATGTGTATACCTAAAAAAATTACTCCAGCAGAGCTACCGTTACCACTAATTCGAAAAAAACTTTGAACGTTTTTATTATCGTAACCCTGAATAATATAAAAGTATATGTTGCTGTAACCGAGTGTCCATAAAAATATATCATTGACCTTGATAATACAACAGCGGAAAACATATTTTAAAATAAAAAAAGAAACCTAATAAATACTGAAAAGGGGATCCCCTGGAAGCAACAAACACAAATAAGAGATAAAAGAAGCAGACTCTATTTTATTGAGTCTGTTCATGAGAGGTAATGTCGAGTGCAACACCTCTCAGGCATCTTAGCACCAGCTTAAGCGATATTCTGCTTTAAAGCCACGAAAATTGGGCTTGATGATCCTAAAGGACCAGTAAGTAATAACACTACTGATTTGTAGTCGGGACAACTATATATTGCCGCCATACAGCACTAAACAAACGCTAGTGTGAATGTCAATAAATACTGAAAAAGGGATCCCTTGGAAGCAACAAACACAAACAAGAGATAAAAGTAGCAGACTCGGTTTTATTGAGTCTGTTCATGAGAGGTAATGTCGAGTGCTACACCTTTCAGGTATGTAATACATATGTCATCATACAGATGATGACATATGTATCGGGTTTGACTGATATGTTACCCTCTGCAACGGATACGGTAGATCGTTTATTGTCAGAATGGAAGATGTTTTATTTTTATTTTCGGGCATCGCTTCCAGGAAAAAACTAGCCTTGAGAGTACTAAGGAACGTGGTAAAGTTTTGTTGTGTGTCAGTTCTTGTGCAATGAGGTATCATGACAGTATGAATCTATTTTTGAGGACCGTAAAACGATTGTTTAATGGTAAATTCTTACGGTTTATGTCAGGTTTGAAAAATAAAGGACATCATTTTACTGGAATCATTACTCAAGGACACTACAATCCCAGCCTATCGAAAATAAAACGTGCATTTCCTAGTAAAAACATTTTGACTGTAATATCGAATAAAGTTGTTTAAGGCCATGGATTATTACACAACTTTTCAAAACAGTTTCAAACACTATGAAGGATTCAACGTCATATAAACTTGTTGACCTTAAGAAGTTAATTTGTGGCGGAAAATTTGGTTCTGTTAACTAAAACGTTTTGGCTACGAAAAATAATACCAACATTGATGGAAAGACGAGATTGATTTGACGATGCAATTGCTACTTTGAAAGAAATTGAAATGAAAATTGATCAGGTCAAAACAAATGCTAATAATTCCAAGAAATATATACCGAAATGTATTTCATCAACCAATTTTATAACACAGATATCATCAGTTAAATATTGCTGGATTTCTATGAAATATAATGTACTGTATTTAATTATCAATATATTTCTGAAGATATGTGCGTATGCTTATTTAAATGTTCCTCTTAAATAAACATTATATATTGATGAATAACCTTGAACTCTGAACTTTATCACTTTTGCCATTCATACTTTGGAAAGCAAACACAAACAATTAATATAGAGGTGACCATTAATTGTTTAAGATATATATTTCCATGAAATATGAAGTGTGTAAAGAAAAAGATTTAACTTAACGAAATCACTTAACTACCGGACAGAACATGAACGAAGGAATGGGCAAACGGTCGAGAGACACATTATATCTTTTGACAACTTTCGTTAAGATGTTATAAAATGAATAAAAGGTTATGTTTTACCGACCGTGACTTTGATAATAACGAATAGATGAGCTAAATGGCAATACTTACCATATAAGAAAAGGCGCTAAGCTAAAACAAACCAACGCCTCTATATCGAAAAACAAACGCTTACCTTCAACAAACACTCGCTTTGATGTATGTGTATGTATATTTATTTATTTCAGTGACAAATACATATTTTACAAAATATTACATATAAAGGACATATAGGAAACATAAAATGTACATATATAAAGCATATAGGCAACAATGAGCAAAATTGGATATACCCAGCCTAACTTGGCTTACTAGTCACCATCTTATAATTGCATTATATAGATAAAGCAATATTTAAATTGATAGAAAATGTTCATGCATATTTATGATAATATGAGGATCATGTTGTCATACCCGGAGTTCTGTAAACTCAGTGAGATACATATTTAAATAATATGAAAACAAAAACAATGAATTAATTTAAAAAGTAAAATATAGTAGTGTACGAGTGATTGATACTCATGAATTATTTCTATTTCTTAAAGAATTTTGGATAAAGTGTCTTTAACTTAGTTTGGAAAAAAAATATGTTTAACTCGAAGAGTTTTAGACCTTGGATTCACCACAGTAAGTATAGTGTTGCATATTGCACAACGAGAGGATCCTACATGAGCGCCGGTTTAATATTGAAAATATTATACGAGTTGTATACTAATATAATAAATACTGAAAAGGGAATCAACAAACACAAACAATAGATACAAGTAGCAGACTATATTCCAAACAATGTTTAGTACTTAGTTGTGCGCAATAACACAACTTCGTTGTAAATTGCAATACAAGTAATTAAAGCCTGAGTATTTCATTTTATTTGCATTTTTTTTACCAACGACTGGGAAAAAAAGAGTAAGAAAATCATTTGATTTAATTTCTACTTTCAAATACACGAGTACATATTTTTATTATCCATGTTACCAAAACCACAACTCGAAACACAAAAAAAGTTTTACAGATTATATGAATGCATCTAGTAGTTGTACGGAAGGCGTGTCGTGTCACAAATCTCAATGTAGTGTTTGACAATGGGATGATTAACCGTATCACTTAACGTCGCCAAATATTATCGGAAAGACAATCATTTAACAAGTTTCGAACAAAAGTAAGCAAAAGTCGAACCGGAAATGTGGCATTCCAAAAACCCATCCATCTAAACACATGCATTAAAAAATCTTATTTTATTAAACAGTGACTTAGGAAATGTAAATTATTAGGTGAGTCATAAAATGACATAGAAAGCGCCTTCAGTCCCTTTTACAATTAATAGACCTCTTACGAGCAACAACCTACCCTAGTTGTTTCAGCCAAATTTAAAAATCGCTTGTTAAATGTATTTATTACATACCTTACTATACATGTATATAGTAACAAATTTTAGTAGAACAACTATGTTTATCACTGTGACATTATGGATTATGGAAAATCGGCATAATAGCAATAGACCGTCCGCACGCGAAGACGTGAACGTCATCATGCAACACGACGTCTATAGATAGACGTCAACGCCATAAAGCAACACAAATACGTCATAATTGTGAGCTACAGAGTGGACGTTGAAATCTCTACTGCAATTTTCACTGCCCAGTTAATATTGTTTCTAATAAACGGTGACACCTTGGAAGAAAAGACCCGAAACAACATATTTGGTTCTGAGAATTCAGTGTAGTCTTTCCACAACAACAATCAGCCTTAACATTAGATTTTTCAACCAAAGTACCATTGCAGCACAAGTGCTTATCCGGATTAAAACTCTTTCCATTACAGCATTGTGTGTTGAAACCAAAAGATGACTCTGGTATCATACCATCACAGCATACATGAGTAACAGAGTTATATGTTGTGCTACCACAACATCAGCTTTATCCTTCTTCTTTCTTACTTGTTCATCACAACATATATCAGTGGTTGGGTTATAAGACTCTTTGCCGTAACATCTCGTCTTCTCTTTCCCAAACTCTCCTTGGCAGCATACTTCAGTCTCAGTATTAAATGGTTTCATATTACAGAACCAATTATCGGATTCATATGTCTTCCTGATCACTTTACCTTCACACCAAATCTCCGATCTAGTATCGAAGCTCAGCGTGTAAACTTGCTGTCATTTCCTGCCATCGGTTGTGGCATATCTATACAACATAATACATTTTCAGCATCAACAGTTGTATTACCACAACAACAATCATCGGTTTCCTTTCGCTTTCCCCTAATCTTACTGTCACAACACAGTTCCAATCTCGTATCGTAACTCTTGTCGCCGCAACATGTTGCATACCTCCCACCCGGTTGTGGGTTTTTCAGGCAGGACATCTGAGTTGCTGTGGAGTAGGTTCTTGATCGTAGCAACAGTCGTCGGATGGGTTATTCTTGGTTATAACTTCCATATCGCAACATATGTCAGAGTCAGAATTATAGCTTTCTTTTAGGCAGCATGTAGCCTTATCACCCACCACTCTTCTTTTCTTGCGGTGAGGTCCTTGACAGCATATTTTTGTATTAGTGTTAATAGTTGTATTTCCACAGCACCATTTATCCTCTGCGTTTCTCTTATGTTTTAGATATTTTACATCACAGCACAACATCTTGCTTGGATCGTAACTTTCTGTGCCGCAGCACAGTGTTTCCTTTCCGGCGACTGCTTTCTGTGGGACACCATTACAACATACCCCATTTCTAGAGTTCATTGGTGTTGAGCTGCACGTCGAGTCTCTGGTGTCGTAGGACTCGTAGCAGCAGCATTCTGTGAATCGTTCAGCAAATCGAGGCTGTAAATGGCCTTTGCGGCATAACATTTCCTCCGGGTCGTAAGCGCTCGTACCACAACACTCGATGTCATTCCCGGCTACCAGAGGGCTAATGACGCCATTACAGCAAATTTCGGTTTGGGGTTGGAATACTCGAGTACCACAAAGTCCACCTGACGATGGAAGAAACATGTGTTGGTCAGTATAGCAGATGCATTTTCGTGTTCCTATTGTTTAGAAAACTATTTTTGGATGGTGGGGCGTTAATTTAATTGAAATGGCGATAATGTTGTATCAATGTTTTGTTATAATTACTATTGTATGCTATTACTATTATTATTATTATTATTAGTAGTAGTAGTAGTAGTAGTAGTAGTAATAGTAGTAGTAGTACTAGTAGTAGTACTAGTAGTAGTAGTAGTAGTAGTTGTAGTAGTAGTAGTAGTAATAGTAGAATTAGCAGCAGTAGTAATAGTAGAAGTAGCAGCAGTATGAATAGTAGTAGTGGAATTGTAGTAGTAGTAGTAGTAGTGACAGCAGCTGCTTAACGGTAGTAGTAGTAGTAGTAGTGACAGCAGCTGCTTAACGGTAGTAGTAGTAGTAGTAGTAGTAGTAGTAGCGGCGGCGGCCTATACTTAGGTAGCCATCCCGCCAGTATATAAGCAGTACTTTATTAGAGCCTATAAAAAAACTACCTTCAATAGGTACTATAGGTCGCTCTGTAAAAGAATGAGTGTATTTAATTACATCATATATTATTATATCTAATCAAATCCTAAAAAATAGGAGAAAAAAAGCAAGCAATATAGATCTGTAAACACTGAACATGTGCACCAAATCATATTTAAACACTGATGACAAATATACCATAAAAACACTTGTATTATAACGAATTCGGTAGTAAAACCAAAATTATTAAAATGAATAGTACACTATCTTTAATCTGCCAAGAAATGTTGTTCTCCAAAACACGGCTGTATCACTAAGTGTCATGTTATGTAAATGTGTAAATGATCTACATACATGGTACATTGCCTTGTCATTTAATTGGATACTTTTTTACAACGGTTAACGAATGCAGTTGTTCGCTGTTAATAAAATACATATAGCCAGACTCTGCTTCCGGAGCTTGCTCTTTAGGTAGCCATCCCGCCAATAACAGCCAATTATTACAACATGTGCACATTGTAACTTACTGACGACGAGGTATATATATATAACTTACATATTCTGAGAATCCAAACTCTATAGACACAATATACAACAATTGCGCGCCACTGTGTACAACAAGCTGCAATGACAATAGTTAAATAGTTGGTATTGCGCATATGGATTGCTCGACGCGTTATTATAAGAAAGGGATCTATGACTGCTTCATGTTTTCTTGTTTCACATTATTACTTAATTTCATTGACTTTGGCGCTATGAAGGTATGCACTCAGAGTGGTTACTCGATCCTAAAGCTATACAATACAGGCATGACATGACAAAAAAAGCAATAGAAAAGTATTCAACTTAGCGCGCGGTCTCAAAAAAGCATGTTGACATAGATTACTTTTAGGGCAAGTGACTTTTGAAATTGGGGCAAGTGACATTTTGGGCAGAGCAAGTGGATTTTGAAAATCTACTTGCCCTGGGCAAGTGGACTTTCAAAATATTGCCAAACCCCTGCATGCATTCAGAAAGGTTATTCGACCCTAAATCTAACAATACACAAGTATGCACTCAGAACGGTTACTCGACCTTAAAGCTATACAATACATGTATGCACTCAGAAAGGGTACTCGACCTTAAATCTAACAATACATGTATGCACTCAAAAGGGTTACTCGACCTTAAAGCTAACAATACATATATGCACTCAGAAAGATTACTCGACCACAGTATATGTATGCACTCAGAGGGGTTACTCGATCTTAAAGCTATACAATACAGGCATGCACTCGATTTAAAAATATACAATGCATGTATGCACTCAGAGGGGTTACTCTATCTTAAAGCTATACATGTATGCAATCAGAAGGGTTACCCGATCTTAAAGATATACCATACATGTATACACTCAGGAGAGTTACTCGATCTTAAAGCTATACAATACATGTTTAAATCGCAACTCTCCTCGTGCGCGTGTATCAATTTGCAATTTCTTGTACATCCGCTCATGAGGAAAATATATATTTAGACGGCCGACTGGTACACCGGACCTATATTTAACAATTACCTTTTACCAATAAGACACTAGTTTACATAGACAATTAATAGGAAAGCTGGAATACTTCAGTTCAGATTTTAAAACAATAGTTTGCTGTAATACTCGCAAGCTTGCAAACAAACATTGAATTTACCTCCACCTGTGGCTACGAATACCTGACTAACTATAGTGTCAAGCGCCGCGTCGAAATTCTTGGCAATGAACATTTTTTCGTCCTTGGGTTGACACAATTAAACCTAGTTCCGTCTTGTCTACACCCTCCCCAATACCGATAACAATAAACCTTAAAAAAGACACACAAATAAACTGTTAAAAATGCAAATAAAACAAATAAAAAAGATGTATACACAATCCAACCCAAAAACAACTTGAAAGATGAAATAACGAATGCGTACAAAGAATATACTGAGAGGAAATCTGTTTCCATGACCTTATTATTATCCTGATGTGATATCTATGATAACACGATATCACATCATATCTATGATAACAAATAATAAAATATGAACAGTCTAGTGTTTGAAACTATATTGACGGTAGTTATCGCTCTTACACGTTTTTTTGTCATTATCCCACTCCCAAGGTGCATTATTGTTGTACTATAGCTGGGGGAAAATAATGCAAATATAAGAAATGATCCGCATTTTTCATCGTTTTAACAGTTTTAAAAGCCGGTAGTGAATGGCAAATTTACCAATTTACCATCAAGTGCTAACGAGCTTCGTGGAATTTGTAATTTACAACCGGCCTTTGAAAAACAACGAAAAGAATGCCAATGAACGCGCTTTGTCGTAATTTTGCCATTAACCGACATATAAAACTGTATAATCGCCGAAAAATTGTAAATGAATTCTTAAAATGTTCATCGTAATAATGAAACTAGTATCTATAATAACACTATCACATCGTAAATGAATGGTCATATATTCCCTTAACAATCACCACATGCATGGTAAGGATGGACAACACCAATTTTACTCCATCGTATATCTCTATCATGTATATGTTTCGCCTGTACGACTTGGTTTTCTGTATCCTCAGAGGCACCATCCATGAGAGTGATCAAAATGCTGACCTACCTTATGTCTATATCGTGTATACGTTTGGCCTGTACGACTTGGTTGTCTGTATCCTGACAGGCACCATCCGTGAGAGTAATCAAAATGCTGACTTACCTTATGTCTATATCGTGTATACGTTTGGCCTGTACGATTTGGTTGTCTGTATCCTGACAGGCACCATCCGTGAGAGTAATCAAAATGCTGACTTACCTTATGTCTATATCGTGTATACGTTTGGCCTGTACGACTTGATTGTCTGTATCCTGACAGGCACCATCCGTGAGAGTAATCAAAATGCTGACTTACCTTATGTCTATATCGTGTATACGTTTGGCCTGTACGATTTGGTTGTCTGTATCCTGACAGGCACCATCCGTGAGAGTAATCAAAATGCTGACCTACCTTATGTCTATATCGTGTATACGTTTGGCCTGTACGACTTGGTTGTCTGTATCCTGACAGGCACAATCCGTGAGAGTAATCAAAATGCTGACTTACCTTATGTCTATATCGTGTATACGTTTGGCCTGTACGACTTGGTTGTCTGTATCCTGACAGGCACAATCCGTGAGAGTAATCAAAATGCTGACTTACCTTATGTCTATATCGTGTATACGTTTGGCCTGTACGACTTGGTTGTCTGTATCCTGACAGGCACCATCCGTGAGAGTAATCAAAATGCTGACCTACCTTATGTCTATATCGTGTATACGTTTAGCCTGTACGACTTGGTTGTCTGTATCATCAGAGGCACCATCCGTGAGAGTAATCAAAATGCTGACCTACCTTATGTCTATATCGTGTATACGTTTGGCCTGTACGACTTGGTTGTCTGTATCATCAGAGGCACCATCCGTGAGAGTGATCAAAATGCTGTAATCGTGTATACGTTTGGCCTGCACGGCTGTGTTTTCCGGATCATCAGGAGCTCCATCCGTGAGAGTGATCAAAATGTTCTCCACGTCGAGTCGATCACCTTTATTCGGCTGAAACATCTGTTCGTTACACACCTGAAGTCCAGCGGCCGTATCGTGCTGCCTCGGACGTAAGAAAGTGATTCGGCCCCACTAAGACTGTATTCGGGCTGTATAATAAATTCGGGCTCATAATAAATTTTGTTAATTTACTCATATGAATAGTTTCTAGTGTTACTAATGAATGTTCATGATGTTAACATGTTATTGTTTTGGTCATCCAAAAATTCCATTCCTTTAAAATTAGTAACATATAGAAGTTTCTTTTTTTTATTATTCTTTTTTTACCGTGTGCGTGTATTTCAGCTATCTAAAACACTACATTGGTAAGAATTGCTGCATTAATTGTGTTTAATTAACGCATCGTTTGTCAGATGTGTCATTTACATAAGCTATTTGTTATCCATTATTGATCGGAGTATATGGAACGAAAGAAGTCACCTAATAGATTAATTATTTTTTAATTACGCTAATAGGATTATATACTTCACCGCTATTTAAGGTTTCTGGATTGGGTAAATTAGATATTTACATTGATGATGTTTATCATAAACATTGTATGCTGTTTATGTTGATACTGTTCAAGGTTATATAAATATAGCATGTTTATCTTATTGGAATTGCGGAACGTCGGTGGTTCTACCCAGGTTCCCGCCCGGGCTCAAAAATTGGGGTTTTCCTCCACCAATGAAACCTGGGGTTTTCCTCCACCAATGGAAGCTGGAAAAGTCGCCATATGACCTTACCTGTTGGTGCGACTATAAAAGCCAATTCAATTCAACTCTCTTTGTAAAATTTTAAATATTAGATGACAGTATAAATATGGTCTTGCGACATTTTCAGTTGTTCAGTATTTGGTTCAATATTTACTTCAGTAGTTCAGTATAAAAGTTAAATTAAAAGAAACATGGTGAATGTATTAGATGATATCGCATTACAATATATTGTGAGAGGACATCTGCACTACCTTTCTTGTAACATTTTACCCGTAACACTAGAGAGAAAAAACGGATAGTAATAAAAAGATGGTATTTAACAATAGCGACGTAACTGGCAACACTACGAGTATATAAAAATCATAAAATACTGAATAATTCTGAAGAAAAAGACATATTGAAGTAGCAGTTACAGCTGTGGTACCACCACTTATTTCTCACATTGAAACCAATGTTAAAATGGCTCTCCGTCAACAGAGGTTTACAGAATGTCTTTCATACATTACATACTCTTTTATCGAGTGGTTAAACCAAGAATAAGAGTCGCAAACCCCTGACCCGCGTAGGTCGCAAACCCCTGACCCGCGTAGGTCGCAAACCCCTGACCCGCGTAGGTCGCAAACCCCTGACCCGCGTAGGTCGCACCCTGACCCGCGTAGGTCGCAAACCCCTGACCCGCGTAGGTTTCGCTTCCTGGTGGAGGCATTCATCCTCCATCTCATCTCACTCTTAGGTTGTTGTCCCAGCATAATCTAATATGGTGTGTTAACGGGACGTATAACCCCATTTCATTTTCATTCTGACACAAATATAAAACGCGACTCGACAAATGAATAAAAACGTTATACGCCGTACACATAATATATAATAAATCCGAATAGCTCAACAATGAAGAAAGAATTGTGTCACAGTTGAAATGCTTTCCTTCTCGAGCAAGTCCTAGAGAAACTTTGACCGCAAATATAGTATGCAAGATGGTGAATAAAGTGAATCACATTTTGCTGTTCGTTTGTTTGTTTTTGTGTCTTTTTGGATGCTGTTTGTTTTAATAATTGAGCTAAAAACATGGAAGTACAGAATGTACATTATCAAAAACGTTTATCTCTTCCCTCACTAGAATGGACATTTTTAAGAAACCCATATTATTGGCGACTTGTTTCTATATAAAATACCATTTTGAAATCTGATGAGTCCTACCTTCATAAGCGAACATAACTAGCAACACCCATGCAATATTCGTTCGGGACGCCATACCGGCGTAAATTACAGTCCCGATTATATTTCTTCCATTGTCCTAGTTTGCGTTATTCCTAACAAAGGCGCCGGGGAGTTAGAAGACAACGTCGCACGGAGCGGCGAATTGTTTTTGCTGGTACTAAAGTTTGCTCAAGCTCTCACTTGTGCAAATTCTAGTCAAGTAAAGCGAGCCGCGGATTGGGTGAAATTTACAATGAGGTTATAGATTTGAAGCGTAAGTGAATACGTACGCATTGCAGATGTCGACCTTAAATAGCGGTGAAGTATATAATCCTATATATTAGCGTAATTAAAAAAGAATGAATCTATTAGGTGACTTTTTCGTTAGCATATAATCCGATCAACAATGGAAAAAAAATAGCTTGTGTAAATGACAAATCTGACAAACGATGCGTTAATTAAACACAATTAATGCAGCATTTCTTAAAAAATGTAGTGTTTATCTTAGATAGCTGAAATACACATACACGGTTAAAAAAAAAGACACTTTTCAAAGGAAAATTAAAAATAGGTCAATCACAATTTTTCAAATTATCGAAAAACCAATACACATGAAATTTTATTTCTATTTTGGAATAATTTAGTTGAGATCTTGAAATAGGACAAAATCTAATGCACAGACCGGTGCATTTTGGAAGATATTAGCAAAATAATGATGTTTTGCTATAAAGTAGAATATTGCTAAAGCCGGTGCTAGGAGGCGTGGGAGGTGTTGCATTTTATAATTACCTCTCATGAACAAACTCAATAATACCGAGACTGCTACTTTTTTCTCTTGTTTGTGTTTGTTGCTTCCAAGGATCTTCTTTTCAGTATTTATTGTTATAATTTGATTTATAAAACAAAACAGAGCTGGACGTCGAAAATGAGAACGGCATTCTTAAAGGCAAGTGCCGCATATGTGCGATAAAAGTTATAGAGCATTCACTCTGTCACTTTGTCGCGATTTTCTTACATAACGTCCCTTGTTGGTGCTCCGTGTCCTGTAACCAGACTTCGTCGCGATTTTCTTACATAACTTCCCTTGTTGGTGCTCCGTGTCCTGTAACCAGACTCCGTCGCGATTTTCTTACATAATGTCCCTTGTTGGCGCTCCGTGTCCTGTAACCAGACTTCGTCGCGATTTTCTTACATAACGGCCCCGTGTGCTGTAACCAGACTTTATGTTCTGACTTGAAATGCACCACATTGCGGTATACAATATGTTGGACAAACAGGTCGATCCTTAAAAGTTCGATTTCGTGAACACAAATATAATGCAAGTAATCCTAAAAAGTTAAAAAATTACTTGTACCAACACTTTCGTCAGTCAGGTCATAATTTTTTAATTACGTAACTGTTCAACCGGTTGAATATATATTTTTTGATAATGATGCTACTAAAAGCTTCAAAATAAAAGCTAGACATATTGCAGAACTTAAGTGGATGAAAAACTTACAGACACCTTATCCACTCGGCCTTAATGACAATATTTATCAAGAAGGAAATATTTCTAAAGATCCTAATATTGACATGTTTTCTATATTTTCTATTCGAAAGCGTAAATCTAGGTCTCATGGTCTTAGGCGTAATGGTAACATCAAACGTAAATCGCGTGTAATTATTTCTGTCGCTGATTTACATACTATTTTTAAACAGTCTGGAAAGCACTCTATGCTTACCTCTTTGTCCATTTCTTCACTAAAGTTGATCGACGAGGAAGCCGACAAAAAATTTATTCGTACAGATCCCTTGTATAACACTGCTTCCATAGTTCAAAGCTACACACAACATGTTCTCCGACCCCATATTGACAAGAAGTCTGATCACGTCAGGCATTTTCTAAAACTACTATATATTAATAAAGGTATTGATTTCATTGACAAGCCTAGTATTTTTCGGGATACTCATGTAGTTGATTCTATCCCAAAATCTTTCAAAAATTCCGAAAGTCCTGTAATTTGTTATAAGTATAAAAAGCATATTAGAAATATTATTTTCAACTACAACAAAATAGTTTCTGATCTTGATATAGTACATAATACTCCTAAGGAATGTAAATGTAACACATCAAAATGTTGCTATGCTCCAGCAGGTCATGTCATCATTGGTAATTTTTGATATTGTTGATAAACGTATTCGGCATTTGTTTTCGAAAGGTCCTAAATATAGATTACCTTCAACTATTGATTTTAATGCCTGTCGTGCCCAGATCGCCCACTCCATTGAAGATTTTGGTATAAAATGGTGTCGTAGAGAACATGCGGACCCTAACTCGCTTTCTACTTGGAAAAAGTCAATTCTTAAAATTATAGATACACGTATTAACTTTTATAATGCTAACCCCTCTTTACTACCTCCGAGACCTAGGTTTTCCTTTCGTAATTTAAAATCGGGAATTCAGGAATTTCATAATAAATGTGTTTTAGTTCCTGCAGATAAAGCAGCTAATGATTTAATTATAGTTTGACGCCTACATTACGTCATTGTTTTATCTCTGGAACTCGGCAGCACCAATTCGTATACTCCAGTTAATTATATTGAGGATGATGTTGTTTCCGCACATATCACTCGGTGCACTACTTTCAAGGCTGGTGTAAACGATGAGCAAATATGTACTGGATTCCTAAATTACATAAAAATCCGTATAAGGCTCGCTTTATTTCTAATTCTAGTAGCTGCACCACAACAAACATCTCCAAACGTTTAACTTCTTGTCTTACTGCCGTTAAAGATCACGTTAAACTATATTATGATAAAACTTATAAAAACTCTGGGATTAATTTATTTTGGTCTATAAAATATTCAGGAGACGTCCTTGATAAAATTTTCAATAAAGGTCAAGTTTCATCAATAAGTACTTATGACTTCTCTACACTATATACAACCTTACCACATCACCTTATTAAAGACAAGCTAATTTCTCTTATTCAAAAAGCATTCGCTAGAGAAAATACTACATTTTTGGCATGTAATAATATTAAAGCGTTTTTTACTAACGGCAGTTTAGACAATTATACTATGTGGACTTGCTATGAAGTTTGTGAAGCATTCATCTACCTATTAGATAATATTTTCGTCAGGTATGGTACTGATTGTACGAAATGTGCACCACGTGTCGCAGATTTGTTTTTATTTTGCTATGAAAGAGATTTCATGTTGAGTCTTTCACCAGATACCCAGGCAGATGTTATTGAAGCTTTTAATGACACCTCTCGGTATCTGGATAACATACTGAACATTGACAACCCTTTCTTTCCAACTATGGTTGATACTATTTATCCTAAAGAACTTCAGTTTAATAAAGCTAATATATCTGATAATAACGCTTATTTTCTTGATTTAGATCTCTCGATTGAAAATGGTGAAATAATTAGCAAAATCTATGACAAGAGAGATGATTTTAATTTTGACATTGTTAATTACACCCACTTGGATGGGGATGTTCCCCGAGCAACTTCTTATGGGGTGTATGTGTCTCAACTTATTCGTTTTTCAAGAGCTTGTACTCGAGTTGAGGACTTTAATATTCATAATCTTTGTATAACTAAAAAGCTACTCAATCAGGGTTACCGTTACCATAAACTTCGTAGGACTATCACAACCTGACTTCTAGGTGATGTGATTTATAAACTGCGTAAGATTCTTGGTCATGATCACTTTCATACTATCTTTGTTAAACTTGTTAAAAAGTTTATCAAAAGAGGTTATGACCCTATCATTTTGCAACGTACTGCATGCTTGGTGGTGGACCCTTTTACAGTTCGCCACTATGCTTTCCTCTTTAATTGTACGATGACCGAACAGGCTGTGAACCCTATGATGACGCCTACCTAAATGTGTCTATGATCTTTCCTGTCGTGCCCTTAATGGTTTATTCTCTTGTTGCTCTGGCTTCTGCATAGTCATTGAGTAACTTCATTGTGGCTTTCTAGGCTATTGTTTTTGTATTATATTTACACGAGCATATTTGTGTTTTACTTATATTGCGTACTGATGCTGCCTTGTTGGTTAGAGATTAGATCATGGCGGGGATTTCTTTATTTACACTGTCCTGTTTTAATGTAATGACCGTAGGGTAAGTGTGAGGTTTGGTGCACCCTAGAACCGGTTTAAACCCCCAGTGGCCTTTGTTGCCACTGACCGTTCTAATGCGGTAGCCCTATTGTCAACCCTTTTGTGTTTGTGATGTCGTTTGCATTTTTTTATTACTTTTGCCTTCTCGTTTGTCTGTTTGCGTGTTTGTTTTTGTGTTTAGTGGTTGATTGTCGTCCTTGAATGCTGCTTTCCCTGTCCGATATTTTTATCTTTCTTCGTCTTGATTTTCTTACATAACGTCCCTTGTTGGTGCTCCGTGTCTTGTAACGATTTTCTTACATAACGTTCCTTGTTGGTGCTCCGTGTCTTGTAACGATTTTTTTACATAACGTCCCTTGTTGGTGCTCCGTGTCTGGTAACGATTTTCTTACATAACTTCCCTTGTTGGTGCTCCGTGTCCTGTAACCGGACTCCGTCGCGATTTTCTTACATAACGTCCCTTGTTGGCACTCCGTGTCCTGTAACCAGAATTCGTCGCGATTTTCTTACATAACTTCCGTGTTAGCGTTCCGTGTCCTGTAACCAGACTTCATCGCGATTTTCTTACATAACGTCCCTTGCTGGTGCTCCTTGTCCTAACCAGACTTCATTGCGATTTTCTTACATAACGTCCCATGTTGATGCTCCGTGTCCTGTAACCAGACTTCGTCGCGATTTTCTTACATAACGTCTCTTGTTGGTGCTCCGTGTCCTGTTACCAGACTTCGTCGCGATTTTCTTAAATAACTTCCCTTGTTGGCGCTCCGTGTCCTGTAACCAGACTTCGTCGCGATTTTCTTACATAACTTCCCTTGTTGACGCTCCGTGTCCTGTAACCAGACTTCGTCGCGATTTTCTTACATAACGTCCCTTGTTGACGCTCCGTGTCCTGTAACCGGACTCCGTCGCGATTTTCTTACATAATGTCCCTTGTTGGTGCTCCGTGTCCTGTAACCAGACTCCGTCTCGATTTTCTTACATATCCTCCATTGTTGGTGCTCCGTGTCCTGTAACCAGACTTCGTCGCGATTTTCTTACATAACGTCCCTTGTTGGTGCTTCGTGTCCTGTAACCAGACTCGTCGCGATTTTCTTACATAACGTCCCTTGTTGGTGCTCCGTGTCCTGTAATCAGACTCGTCGCGATTTTCTTACATAACGTCCCTTGTTGGTGCTCCGTGTCTTGTAACCAGACTTCGTCGCGATTTTGTTACATCACTTCCGTTGTTAGCGTTCCGTGTCCTGTAACCAGACTTCATCGCGATTTTCTTACATAACGTCCCTTGCTGGTGCTCCTTGTCCTGTAACCAGACTTCATCGCGATTTTCTTACATAACGTCCCTTGTTGCCGCTCCGTGTCCTGTAACCAGACTTCGTCGCGATTTTCTTACATAACGTCCCTTGTTGGCGGTCCGTGTCCTGTAACCAGACTTCGTCGCGATTTTCTTACATAACGTCCCTTGTTGGCGCTCCGTGTCCTGTAACCAGACTTCGTCGCGATTTTCTTACATAACGTCCCTTGTTGACGCTCCGTGTCCTGTAACCAGACTTCGTCGCGATTTTCTTACATAACTTCCCATGTTGATGCTCCGTGTCCTGTAACCACACTTCGTCGCGATTTTCTTACATAACGTCCCTTGTTGACGCTCCGTGTCCTGTAACCAGACTTCGTCGTGATTTTCTTACATAACGTCCCTTGTTGGCGTTCCGTGTCCTGTAACCAGACTTCGTCGCGATTTTCTTACATAACTTCCCTTGTTGACGCTCCGTGTCCTGTAACCAGACTCCGTCTCGATTTTCTTACATAACGTCCCTTGTTGGTGCTCCGTGTCCTGTAACCAGACTCCGTCGCGATTTTCTTACATAACGTCCCTTGTTGGTGCTCCGTGTCCTGTAACCAGACTCGTCGCGATTTTCTTACATAACTTTCCTTGTTGGCGGTCCGTGTCCTGTAACCAGACTCGTCGCGATTTTCTTACATAACTTCCCTTGTTGACGCTCCGTGTCCTGTAACCAGACTCTGTCTATTTTCTTACATAACGTCCCTTGTTGGTGATCCGTGTCCTGTAACCAGACTCCGTCTCGATTTTCTTACATATCCTCCATTGTTGGTGCTCCGTGTCCTGTAACCAGACTTCGTCGCGATTTTCTTACATAACGTCCCTTGTTGGTGCTACGTGTCCTGTAACCAGACTCGTCGCGATTTTCTTACATAACGTCCCTTGTTGGTGCTCCATGTCCTGTAACCAGACTCGTCGCGATTTTCTTACATAACGTCCCTTGTTGGTGCTCCGTGTCTTGTAACCAGACTTCATCGCGATTTTCTTACATAACATCCCTTGTTGGCGCTCCGTGTCTTGTAACCAGTCTTCGTCGCAATTTTCTTACATAACTTCCCTTGTTGGTGCTCCGTGTCCTGTAACCGGACTTCGTCTCGATTTTCTTACATAACGTCCCTTGTTGGTGCTCCGTGTCCTGTAACCGGACTCCGTCGCGATTTTCTTACATAACGTCCCTTGTTGGCGCTCCGTGTCCTGTAACCAGACTCCGTCGCGATTTTCTTACATAACGTCCCTTGTTGGCGCTCCGTGTCTTGTAACCAGACCTCGTCACGATTTTCTTACATGACTTCCCTTGTTGGCGCTCCGTGTCCTGTAACCAGACTTCGTCACGATTTTCTTACATAACTCCCCTTGTTGGCGCTCCGTGTCCTGTTACCAGACTTCGTCGCGATTTTCTTACATAACGTCCCTTGTTGGTGCTCCGTGTCCTGTAACCTGACTCCGTCTCGATTTTCTTACATGACTTCCCTTGTTGGCGCTCCGTGTCTTGTAACCAGACTTCGTCACGATTTTCTTACATGACTTCCCTTGTTGGCGCTCTGTGTCCTGTAACCAGACTTCGTCGCGATTTTCTTACATAACATCCCTTGTTGGTGCTCCGTGTCTTGTAACCAGACTTCGTCACGATTTTCTTACATGACTTCCCTTGTTGGCGCTCCGTGTCCTGTAACCAGACTTCGTCACGATTTTCTTACATAACGTCCCTTGTTGGCGCTCCGTGTGCTGTAACCAGACTTCGTCGCGATTTTCTTACATAACGGCCCTTGTTGGCGTTCCGTGTCCTGTAACCAGACTTCGTCGCGATTTTCTTACATAGCGTCCCTTGTTGGTGCTCCGTGTCTTGTAACCAGACTTCGTCACGATTTTCTTACATGACTTCCCTTGTTGGCGCTCCGTGCCCTGTAACCAGACTTCGTCACGATTTTCTTACATAACGTCTCTTGATGACGCTCCGTGTGCTGTAACCAGACTTCGTCGCGATTTTCTTACATAACGGCCCTTGTTGGCGTTCCGTGTGCTGTAACCAAACTCCGTCTCGATTTTCTTACATAACGGCCCTTGTTGGCGTTCCGTGTCCTGTAACCAGACTTCGTCGCGATTTTCTTACATAGCGTCCCTTGTTGGTGCTCCGTGTCTTGTAACCAGACTTCGTCACGATTTTCTTACATGACTTCCCTTGTTGGCGCTCCGTGCCCTGTAACCAGACTTCGTCACGATTTTCTTACATAACGTCCCTTGTTGACGCTCCGTGTGCTGTAACCAGACTTCGTCGCGATTTTCTTACATAACGGCCCTTGTTGGCGTTCCGTGTGCTGTAACCAAACTCCGTCTCGATTTTCTTACATAACGTCCCTTGTGGACTCACAACACTATTATCTCCCTTGAATACTCCTGCCCAGATGAAGGAGGTAGATAAAAAATAAAGTTCGCTTTTCTACATTTTACAGGATACATTGATTTATCTTTACCAGGTTCTAAATCTACAGCATTTTAGGAAGAGATCACAGAAAAATGCATGTTGATATAAGATTTCTAGCTAATTCTGCCTCATTTTACACATCATGGGTCTAATCTCCACGGGGTTGTATTTTTGTCTAAATTTTGATAGGTGTCACGCAAACATGAAATTAAAAAAAGTTCAATCTGGTAAATATTTGTTAAAAGTTAATAACATGCAGATATTGAATCAATGAAGAATTTAAGCATAAATACATGTTGCAAAATCTTTTTTATCTCTATGCCACGAACAAAAACATTACAATGGGACCCTATAGAAAATTAATTGTGGTGTGAGACGTTGTTGGTGCTCCGTGTCCTGTAACCAGACTTCGTCGCGATTTTCTTACATAACGGCCTTTGTTGGTGCTCCGTGTGCTGTAACCAGACTTCGTCTTGATTTTCTTACATAACTTCCCTTGTTGGTGCTCCGTGTCCTGTAACGATTTTTTTACATAATGTCCCTTGTTGGCGCTCCATGTGCTGTAACCAGACTTCGATTTTCTTACATAACGTCCCTTGTTGGTGCTCCGTGTCCTGTAACCAAACTTCGTCTCGATTTTCTTACATAACGTCCTGTGTTGGTGCCCCATGCCCTGTTACCGACCGGGTAACGACCTCTTTCATGTACGTACTATAACTATTGCATAAGATATATGGGACACATTTTAGAGCGCACGGCAAATTAACATGGCGCACAGCAGCTTAAAAGCTATCCGACAGAATCGTGTCCGATTGTAATTAATGATGCGAGAATTTCAGTTATTGTGTGATTATGATGACGCGTAATTCTTACATCAAATGGCACGACGGTGATGCAATGAACGCCTACATTAAATCATTTGAAAATGGCCGTTTAATTTGGATGTATAGAATAATTTCAGGGCCGCTATTCTACTGTTGATTCGAAAATTCCATTTGACTCGAGTTGTTTCAACTTGCCCCCATTTTCCCCCCATTTAACAAACAATTAGTTGTGTTATTGTTTTGGAAATGATTATACTCCCCGAAATGTTTGGGGCAGCATATAGTTAGCCCTCTGTCCGTCCATCCGTCCGTCCTGTTTTTTTGTCTGCTCAGTTTAAATTGTTGAATGGTTGAATGTTCATTAAAGGGAATATAGTGACACAGCCAAACAATCTCTATTATTGAGAGTTCTGAAAAAACTTTGAAAAAAGTGAAAATTATCAAAATCGGATTATAAACAAAACAAATGTGACCTTTTTAAATGGTTGTTCTAAAATGAATATAGGAGCCGCCATTTTTAGAAATATGTCACAGTTCCATATTACCTTATATGGAATATTGATACATATCATTTAAAACGAAGAAAATCACTGCAAATGAATGCATTTTTTTACTGGTCATATAAAGCATTATTTACATATTTTTTACACAGTTGCTGTATAATTTTCCCCTATAAATCAGTAAATTTTCATATTTATAAATATTCCATATATGGTCATTTAGAACCGTGATGTCATAGCTCTCAAAATGGCCGCTTCCATATCCATTTCAACAGAAACTTCAAATGATCATATATTTTTTGTTTATCATCCGATTTTGATAATTCTTTCACCCTTATTCAAGTTTTTCAGACCTCTCAATAATAAAGATTGTTTGGCTGTGTCGCTACATACCCTTTAAGTATCAGTACGCTAGTACTGTAGAATGTAAAATTAATGTTGGTGGATTTATGGAATTTGCATGAAACTTGGAAGTATTAGTACAATGTTTAGTAGTTCATATTGTAAGGGCGTCATATTTGGCGGAGTTATGGGACTTTGAAGTTATTCAAGTGTAAAGCGTTTCCACTAAAATCCTCCAACAATGTTCGTTCGATTTCATAGCATCGCCTATTCTCCCCAGATCAAATGAAAGCATTCTTACACTATTTCCAGTTAAATGGTTTGTTCTTACCAACGATAGATATACATGGTTGGCTGGTTGGTTGGTTGGTTAAATGGTGATTTTAACGTCATTTTAGCACATTTAAGGCTATATATGACGATCGATTTTTGTTGTGGTGGGTAGAACCAGCACTAAATACCTACTGCCAATCGTAAGAATCGACACTTTCTCACAAGCCGAGCTCCCAGCGGGGCTGATATAAAATATATAAAACCAAATTGTCCTATTTAATGTATTCCAGTTCCAGGGACAGCAACTTGAAAATGCACTTACCCAATCTACTGGATGTCTAACCGATGCTTGGGTATGCAGTGTCTCACAGAATTGGAAAAAACCCCATAGTTTTTGGCATATTTAACGAACGTTCATAGGGTGCGGTTTCATTTCTTTTGCATTAGAAAACTCGTTTTTCTCTTTCAAACCATTGATGAGGGACATTCTCTAAGATTTCATTTGACTGGTCAGAACCATTTTTAGGACAAGAACCAGGTTCCGTAATAAAGTTACGTTCCATTAATAAAGTCACAGAATGAAATTATCACCATTTTTTCTCGGCTCGTTATAGCTATAGCCATTTTGGATGTCTTAGAAATTCCTGAACGATACACTGAACAAAATTTCTAACTAAGTATTTTGTTTTGACCCATAGCATTTTTTGTTTAAATTGTTACATCTTTTGAGAGTTACCCTCCCTTTATATGAAAACATGAAATGTGCTGAAAAAACAAATAACATAACATAACATAACAAAACATGAGTCAAAGATCGCTTAAAGATATAAAATTCTTAAAATTGGTATGAAATAATAGAAAAAAACATAAAAATTGGCCCATTTATCGCAAAATCTCCGTCTATAAAAAAATGAAATATGGATAATCTTAAAATACCTCCCTTTAAATTGAATATTGTTTGTAACTGTCATTCAGCGTTAACATTAAATATTTCGAAAATTTCTTTGGCAAACGCATTTGTAGTTGTAATGCTTGTAAAACATGATGTCAAAATAATTTTAACTGGCATATTTTAGAATTAGGAACTTCGAAAGCTTCACTAATTCGAAGTACTTAATAAAATCCTATATACCCAGTTGTATAAGTGTTATAACTTATTTCTAAGAAAACACATTGACTTAAAAGTTTTAAAATATGTTAATGCAATCAGAGCAGACGATTTACACTCGTTATTTTGCAGTTTAACCGTATCTCTAATCCAGCTCAAAATACACAAAACAATGAGAATATTCTTGACATATTCTTAGGTAGGTACTTAGCTATTTGGTTTAGTGTATACCACCAGGGAGTACGTTATATAACGTACTCCCTGATACCACCAGGAACACCCTGTGAAGTTTCGTAAAATGTCAGTAGCTACTCTCAGATTAGAGTTGTCAAAAATCAAAAATGTATAGCAATAAAATAGCTAAAAATAGCTGTAAAACTAAACAAGAGGGCCAAAATGAATGATCTTCGCAATGATGAAAAATGTGTCCTCGTGCAAATGCTGACTGAAGATGTTTTAAGTTTTTCCCTATGTAAGTCTATGTAAACATATGCATATATACAAACGTTGGACCCCGGGCGGCAATCTTTGACCCCAGGGACATCAAATGAGCAAACTTGATAGTCCAGGGGTTAGCGATCATTAACGATAATAAAGAACAAGAGGCCCATGAGGGTCTGACGATGCTCTACAAGCTAAAATGGCTCTTATATCAAGGGGTTTCATTAAATTCCCTTCAATACTTTTTTTACAAGTGCAAAACAACGCCCACAATCAAAATTGAAACAAAAGGCCCAAGAGGGCCTGTAGACGCTCTACTGGCTAAAGATAAAGTTTATGTATAAGAGGCTATAACTGTTTCAAAAATCATTCAACCAGAACACGGCGATGATATATACAACTCGGCTTGGCACTGGTCATCCCTGCCAAGATTCGTTGAAATCAGGCTAGGGGATCAGGAAAATTAGTTGGGACAAAGTTTGTGCATTAAAACCTTAAAATGGCCAAAAATCATTCAACTAAAACACGGCAATGACAGGTGCAACTAGGCTTAGTATTGATAAATCCCCACCAAGATTCGTTAGAATCCGGCAAGGAGTTCATAAGAGACTAATCTAGACAAAGTGTGTGTATTAAAACATTTAAAGGGTCATAACTCTGCCAAAAATCATTCAACCGGAATATGGTGATGATATGCACAACGAGACTCGATTCGGATCATCCTTGTCAAGTTGTAGGGATGCGATAATAGAATACCTACCTTCCATTATCTGACATATCTGCAAGGGTCTGCCAAATGGTTAATGGACGCTCTTGAAATATATTTAATTTTAAAATTAACACTTGGATATATTAATCCAGTATCACTTTGAACTGTCTGTGTTTAAATACTATTTGAAATCCGGCCAGGGGTTCAGGAGAACTAGCCCGGAAAAAGTTTGTGTATCAAAAAACTTTATAGGGCCATAACTCCGCCAACGATATTAAACCTAAACACGACGATGGCATGCACAATTAGGCTTGGTGCTGATCATCCCAGCAGTTTCGTTGAAATCCGGCGAGGGGTTCAGGAGAACTAGTCCAGACAAAGTTTGTGTATTAAAACCTTTAAAGGGCCATAACTTTGCCAAAAATCGTTCAACTGGAACATGACGCTGATATGCACTACTAGACCTGGAACTGATCACCCTAAAAAGTTTCGTTTAAATCCGGCCAGGGTTCAGAACGAGTTAGGACAAAGTTTGTGTTAAAACCTTTAAAGGGCCTAACTCCACCAAAATCATTCAACCAGAACACGGTGACTATATGTACAACTAGGTTTGGTACTGATCATCCCTGCAAAGTTTCACTGAAATACGGCCAAATGAAGGCCCTTTCGTCTCAATGAGCCAAAAATATAGCATATTCAGAAAATGAAGGGCCATACCTCCGGTGTAAATGGTCCAATCTTGCTGGTTTTCGAACTTCTCTGAGCTTTCATTGATAACAATCTGGTAAAGTTTGGTAAAGATCTGATAAACAAGAGACTCAAGAGGGCCCGTGGACACTCTACTGGCTAATATGGCTCTTATAACACCAAAGAAGCGAGTGACTATCGTCTAAGAGACAAAATATAGCATTTTTAACTAAATCAAGAGCCGTAACTCCGCCGTTACTGGGCCGATCTGGCTGGTTTTCGAACTTGGCCAGTAGAGATAATAAAAATAAAAAAAATATAAAAAAATAAATAAAAAATTTAAAATTTAAAAAAAAGAAAAAAATAATGAAAGAAAAAAAGAAAAATCTGGTAAAGTTTGGTAAAGATCAGATGAAAAATGAAGGCCCTATCGCCTTAACAAGGCAAAATATAGCATTTTTAATGAAATCAAGGGCCACAACTCTGCTGTTACTGGTCCGATCTGGCTGGTTTTCGAACTTGTTTGAGCGTTTATTGACATTAACAGTCTGGTAAAGTTTGGTAAAGATCGGATGAAAAATGAAGGCCCTATCGGCTTAACGGGGCAAAATATAGCATTTTTAACTAATCAAGGGCCATAACTCCGCTGTTACTGGTCCGATTTGGCTGTTTTTCGAACTTGTCCGAGCTTTCATTGACATCAACAATCTGGTAAAGTTTGGTAAAGATCAGATGAAAAATGAATGCTCTATCGTCTTAACGAGACAAAAGTTAACGACGACAACGGACGACGGACGGACGGACAACTCGGCATCCCATAAGCCTTCGGCCAGTAGAGCTAAAAATGAAGGCCCTAACGAGACAAAATGTAGCATTTTTTACTAAATCAAGGGCCACAACTCTACAGTTACTGGTTCGATCTGGGCGGTTTTCAAACTTGTCCAAGCTTCATTGATTGTAACAGTCTGGTATAGTTTGATAAAGAACGGATGAAAAATGAAGGCCCTATCGTCTTAACTAGGCAAAATATAGCAATTTTAACTAAATAAAGGCCCATAACTCTGCTGTTACTTGTCCGATCTGGCCGGTTTTGTCCGAGCTTTCATTGATATTAACAATCTCCTACAGTTTGGTAAAGATCGAATGAAAAATGAAGGCTCTATCTTCTTAACGAGGTAAAAGTTAACGGACAAATGACGGAATAACTCGCCATCCCATAAGCTGCTCTGGCCCTTGGCAATAAAACAAGAGGTCAACTGATAGGTTTTGATATCTTGATCCGCTTTCCTGTGAAGTTTCATGAAAATCTGTCGAGTAATTTCAGAGGAGTATCGCTACAAGGTTTTACTATATAACTCTGTAAACAAAGATGGCCACTGGCAGCCATGTTTAAATCAAAATAATTTTCAACAAGGACCAACATCATGTCATGCTGACCATTTAAGGCCGATATCAATATCACCTATAGTTTTCAAGAAGTAGTCACTACAAATTTGTCTTTTCAAAAATCTATTTTTAGCCATGGTGGCCATCTTCAATTTCCTGCCGACCTGAAATTTGGCTAGGATCAACTAGACATCAAGAGGAACATTCCTGCTGACCATTTTAGAGAAAGTCCATATCAATATCACTTATAGTTTTCAAGAAGTAGTCGCTACAAATTTGTATTTTAAAAATCTATTTTTAGCTTTGGCAGCAATCTCGAACTTTCGGCTGACCTGAAATTTTGCTAGGATCAACTGGGTATCAAGAGCAACATTCCTGTGAAGTTTCATGAAAATCCGTCAAGTAGTTTTAGAGGAGTAGTCGACACACGCATAGACTGTAGAACTCTATATAAACAAAAATGTCCGCTGCAGCCATGTTTAACATTGAATCAAAAGATTTTCGACAATGACCAAAATCATGCCATGCTGACCATTTTAGAAAAAGTCCCATATCAATATCACTCATAGTTTTCAGGAAGTAGTCGCTACAAACTTCTTTTTTTCTTTCTAGGATCAACTCGACATCATGGGCAACATTCATGTCAAGTTTCTTGAAAATCCATCCAGTAGTTTCAGAGGAATAGTCACTACAAAACAAGTTTATGGACAGACAGACGCACTGCACCACGGCATAGGCTCTGCTGATCTTTGATTTCCTGCGTACAAGAAGTAATTGAAATATTTTGTCTATGGTGGCCGACTTGGATGTCCTATATATGTCTATGTAAAACATGTGAACGCTAGGGCGGGGCCAAATGTTACCCCAGGCTCACCATTTGAATAAACTTGGTAGAGGACCATAAGCTTACAATAAATGCAAAATATTAAACATCTGGCTCTTTTAGTTTCACAGAAGATTTTAAAGTTTTTCCCTATATAAGTCCATGTAAAACGTGATCCCTGGGGAGGAGCCAAATGTGACCACAGGGTCAACATTATTTAAACAAACTTGTAAAGGACCATGAGGTGATGCCACATGTAAAGTATGAGAGCTCTGTGCCTTGTAGTTTCAGAGAAGATTTTTAAAGTTTTTTCCTATACAAGTCTATGCAAAACCTCCATATACAAACTTTGGAACCACCCCCACACATGCAAAATATGAGAGCTCTGTGCCTTGTAGTTTCAGAGAAGATTTTGAAGTTTTTTCCTATACAAGTCTATGCAAAACCTCCATATACAAACTTTGGATACAAACTTTGCACCCACCCCCACACACACTTTCTGATCCCGGGGACTTCATTTGAACAAAATTGATAGTCTATGTCTTGGGGATCATTTTAAAAGAAAAACTGTTGAAATCTGAACGATTCTTGAGAAAATTTTTAAGGTTTTGACCATTTATGGTTATGGCGGCCATCTTGGATGTCGCGCAGATCTAATTTTAACAAATTGGAAAAGAAGTCATCTAAGGATCATCCAAGTAAAGTTTGGTCAGAATTGGCCATGCAGTTTCTGAGAAGTCAGTTGAAGCAAAAGTTAACGACGGATGGACGTCGGACGAAGATCGATCCCACCGGAGGTGATCTAAAAAAGAAAAGGTTGAACACAAATATATTTTAAGGTTGCTTTATTTTGTATCACATAAAAGTAAGTACATGACCCACTGTATACTACCTATCACACACACTCAACATTAGGGCTGTTCACAGACCTAATAACAAATAGATTGGACACTACGAAAATTATCTAAATTTCACGTGGCACAGTGCGAAAATTCCACAAATTATTTCCCAACTTTAAACACACATATTATGAAGAGTTTTATAGATACAAGTTTCATTCATGCCAAATACCATCACAAATTTAATTTTCTTTCTAATGATAGTATTTTTCTTTTTCTTACATTTAGAGCAAAAAATGAGTTTGACGGAAACTTTGACTATGTCAAAACCTTGATTTTTAAGAGAAAAGCGAAAAATGATGACATTTTTAACTTTAAACATCTTTTTATACAGTTTTTTATTTTCAAACTAAACATAAATTATTATAATACCATTTTGCTATTCACTATGAATCAATGGAATGTATTCTCATCAAAATCAGTGAATAATTGAGAGAGGAGATAGAAGGAAAAGTTAAGGTGCCACGTGATATTTTGGTTAAGATAGGAAGTTTCCTATCTGTTTATTAATATGTCTGTGGGCTGTTCCATTAAAACAAACAGGGGACACCAGAAAGGCACTTCTCAAATAGAACAACCATCCATAGATGCAAAATTTGAGTTTAAAGAACCAAATTTTGGAAAATAGGCGTTTATTTAGATAGATGATAGACATTCATTAAATTGCCTTCTTGGGGTCCCAGGTATGTTTTAATGGAATAGCACTTATAACATCTTCATAATCCATTTACTATATTTATGGACAATCAAATGACCAGAATACATTAAGTAATCTTAAGTATTTATGAGAGAAAAAACTCTTGACTCCGACAGGAACTGAACGTTCAAGACCCACTCTCCATTTACAAATAAAATTATGCATTCAGATCTGGAACCAGAACTTTTTTTCAAATATTACTTGTGTCAATTAAATCCATGTACAAACAGAGCCTTTGACATATATGTTTATATTTGGCAACATTTTTCCTGGCATTATATTTATATATTATCAAGTGTAAAATATGCGTAACAATAAACAAGCACTATAAAGCTCCTGGTATTGAATAAATTACTAGTATATTTACATCCAAACAATTATTAACATGAAGTGTTACAGATAACAATGAAAACTTTAAAATAAATGAAATTGTTGCAAATACCGGTAAACATATAACAATAAATGTTGTTTTTTTACGGCAACACGACACAAATAGATCATTTTGTGGTGAAAACTGCTGAGAACATGTAACAAGATAGCGGAGTACCATGTAACAGCCTTTTCACTTGAAGTTTATTTTTTGAAGTTAATCGATGCAAACTACTGCGACTTTACGCAACAATTCAGCATGTTGGTGCCAAACCTAGTATTAAACCTTGCCATGCAAGGGCAAATCATACAAGAATAATAAGTATACTGCGATGTTTGCATTCAATGAAAGGATTCACCTACCATGTTTGTACCTACATCTCATTCTAACCAATTCCAAAAATAACCAATTATTTGACATTCTTTTCCTCTGTTTAAAGTGGTTGATGCACTATTTTCAAACAAGGTTTATTTTAAAGGGCTCTCAAAATATTTTAAAAAGGTGAAAGAATTATCAAAATGCCATGAAAAATAAAGGAGATATGACCTATTGACAACTTGCAAACAAACATAAATGGAGGCAGCTATCTTGGAACGATGACATCATCGCACCTTTTTACCATATATGGCATACTGACAAATGACAAAAACGCATACAATGTATACATTTTACATCTGTATATTTATTTTTAATCAATTTGCAGTGATTGTCTTTGCTTTAAAATGTATTTTGTCAATATGCCATATATGGTAAAAAGGCACAATGATGTCATCGTTCCAAGATGGCTCCCTTCATTTATGTTCTTTGCAAATTTTCAATAGGTCATATCTCCCTTTACTTTTCATGGCGTTTTTATAATTCTTTCAGATTTTTTTCAAGTCCTTTTAAATAAATTGTGTTTGAAAATAGTGAATCAACACCTTTAAGAACTATTCCGTTTTTTTTCAAAATGCACACAGTTACAAATAATATAAAACACATGACTATCACAGTAAATTTTACAAAAAGTATATTTAACAGGATGCCATTTCCTTTTTAATATAAATATTTTGTTTCAACAATACATTATGCAGTTCTGAGTCCATTAAATATAAAATAACTGATAAATATGAAATAATAAAAGCACTCTTTGAACAACCCTCAAAAGTAACTGTTTTGCTTTTACAATAAGCTTAACAGAGTTGCATTTCTTGACATACTAATAAGAATGCCCTATTATAGCAATCAGCATGAAAACGTGACTCCCCTGAAATTTCCGCTTAAGGTATGATAATATTGGAATGTAATGATTTATAACAAACAAAATTTAAAGATAAAACTGTAAAAATAAATCCTTTTTTTCTATTGCTATACAGTAGTGACTGTAAAAATAAAATAACTACGTTTTTTTACAATTGCTATACAGTAGTGGCAAGAAAAACGTCTGTGTTCCTCTACAACTGACCCAACTGTCGTATTCATGTACGCTTATACATTGTCTCTATTGATCAAGTTTATTAATCATGCGTCGTCGAGAAGACGATATATATTCTATGTACATCATGATAACCTAAAATATTTCTTAATCTTCACCACATTTTCTGCGCAAACAAAACCTTATATTCAATGTGGGCACCCTTTTTGACACTTCAAAATGCCTCATGGCAGGATTTCCTTTTGCTGAATAAACCCCTGATGCATCAAAAACTTAACAAATAACAGACAAATGCACATACAAGATGTGTACAATGTTAAACAAGAGAACAGGTCAAAATGACATCATTTAGGCAATAAAACCTTAAAGAACAATCCAAAAATGACCAAAATGTATATCTTACGTCAAACCTTTAAAGGGACATTTAGCGCTTTTGTTTCTTGTAAAAACTTATTGCAACATTACGTTATTTTTTCTACATAACATCCAATCATGCTAATTTCTAAACTTTTTTAAAATTAAATTTATTTGGTACAGATAGTTGCAAATTGTATTTCAATACTATTTAAATATTAAATAGCAGCTTTTTGGTAAAACGAAGCTGAAGAAATATATCAAGGTATTAATTTCAATGCTCAATAAATACCTCAGAATTTCTCTATGTCGCTTTAAAAAAAAAGAAGGATATCTTGTACATTATACATTTTATATAACAAGTCAAAAATGACATTATATATATAAGAACTCAGTTCCTAAAGAACAATCCAAAAATGGCATGATCTTAGAACACAGATCTTGAAAAACAAACACTAGACATTATGTAAAGAAATCAGATCTTAAAGAATTAGCCAAACAGGACATGATTTTAGCGAACAAGCCATAAATGGCATTAAATAACAAACATGACATTATATAAAAACTCAAATCTTAAAGAACAAGAAAAAAATGACTCGATATAGCTCTTAAAGAACAAGACAAAAATATTATTTTAGAAGAAATCAGATCTTAAAAAAAAACGAGAAAGACATTATAAATTATATAAAAACTCAGATCCTGTAGAACACGTTTGTATAACAAAAACAAAAGGCCAATGAGGTCCTGTGATCGCCCTACTGGTGTAGGCTCACAATCTGTACAAGGCTTCAGAGAAGATTTCATGTAACCCCTGCAGTTGAGTCCAATTGACCGCAGGATCACCATTTGAACAAACTATAATAGCAGAGGACAAAGAGCAAATGCTACATGCAGAATCTTAGAACGTAGCTCTTTATCTTCAAAGAAGATGTTTCAGAAAATTGTCTAGATTACTCGAGCTTTTCCCAATATGTCTATGTAAAGACAACAGTTTTACAAGAGTTATTTCTGGAGTTGAAACCGATAAACTTCTACGCTCACACGTATACCTTACACCCAACCGCCTTGAAGTCGATTCACAATACAGAATATAGAATATCATAAAATGCCAAAATGTTACCAGCTTGCAAAATATTTTGTATAATTGTCTGCAACATATTGTTGGTATGTAAAATATCTTTCAACATATTGTCAGCATTTAAAAATGATACAAAAGTTAACAATTTTAGCAGATGTAGCAGGAATTGATCAAGATGCTAGAGCAACAATGGAAGCATACACCCATCCTAGAAAATACATTTTGATGATCAACATCGAATAAAAGCTTGCATTAGTCAAACACACTAAGACTTCAGCCAGTTGATAACAGTTCCCCTTGTCAGAAAAGTTACTTTTGTAAAATTACCACATTAAAGTTGCTCATACCTTGTGCTGGCAAGCATGCCTTGTACATAATTATCAAACCCCAATCAAAACGTGCGTTACATCTTGTTTGAATTGAATTGGGATTTATGGCGCATCAACGCAAAAAGTTACATGGCACTAACAGGATTGAACATCCCATCCCAGCCCACCCTCCTTGTTTAACGGCGCATCTAAACGAAAAGGTTAAATGGCGCCAACAGGAATGAAAATCCCAGACCCACTCTCCACTTACATCCAGATAAAATTTAAACATGGACGAATCTAATAAGGTCACATGTAGTCATAACAAATTAAAGCACTTACTAATAATTATAAAAACAACCTTTCATTGAATTGAATTGAATTGGGGTTTAAGGCGCACCAACACATGAAAAATTTATATGGCGCCTAACAGGCATGAACATGCCAGGCTCATCTTCCATGTACATCGAGATAAAATATGGAAAATGGGCCTAGAACCTTCTCACCCTGAACTGCAGAGTTGCTGCAAATTCTATCGTAGAAACTCAATTTACGCTGGAGCCACGTTTATTGTTCTTCTACCACTGCTCTTTTGATGCGAGCGAGATAGCACCTGAAACTGCTCTTTTGATGCGAGCGAGATAGCACCCGAAACAATGCAGGGGTCATGATGAAGACCTTTAATGAACATGAACAAAAAATGAATTTGGGGGGATTCTACCCCTCCACAACCTTTCATGAAACATAAATAGGAGCATACATCTTCACACAATGGAATAAATATGTATATCGATACAAATGTGTATAGGGTATATTATATTACTTTTGTTCACAAGCGACTAAATAAAATAAAAGTTTAAAATAAAAATGTTACCGGTAACCGACTAGCCCTGTAAAAATATAAACAAGGACACAACCAAACTGATCAAAACCTGTGTTTACAGTGTAAACGTAATGCCATGTTTAATAACAAATGCATGGCATGTAACTGCCATTTCTTCAAAACTATTACCGTTATCATACATCTTACGATGTTGATCAAAACTGAAATCAAGTTTCTACCTTAAAACTTTGATTCGGATGCCATTGACACAGTGTGTCTATTTAAAGCCATATGTAGTCAAGTATAGTCATGTATAGTCATGTATAGTCATATATAGTCATAAGTCATGTATTCATACATATGCATGTATAAGTCATATATAGTCATGTTTTGTCATGTATATTCATGTATAGTCATATGTAGTCGGTAATAGACATGTTCGAAGAACAACTGAAAATTCAAAATTTCATTTAACAAATCCAGCAGTTTTCAAGTCGAAATGACACGGGATTCATACTTGTCTAGATGCTAATTTTAAAGTTTGATAAGTGATCATGATATTATCTATTTAAAAACAACTCAATGATGGTAAAAGACGTCAAGTTTTCAGCTGTCATTCAAGACCGAAAACTTTAAACTTCGATGTAATTTATAAATCCCAGAGACAGGTTTATGGCATCGTAAATCACATTCTAAAATGAATGAATCTTTGGAGTGAAGACCTTAAAAAGTTCTTGAAAGCGCAAACATCTCGAGCTATAAATTGGTAAACAAATGGTAAAGAGGTCAAATGGTAATGAGTTGCAACTTGTGAATTGGCTACAGATTTCTGTCGTATAGGTGTGAACCTAGCTTGCCATATTGGAATTTGTGCGTATAAGCATTTATTTAATCTTGTTGTATTGCACTGGGCATTTGAGGGAGCAGACCTCCATTTAAATTCTCATCCAAAGGACCTGGTCAGGTGTGAAATTCTTTTTAAGCATTTCGATGATTAATCCAAGTTCGGTCTTGGCTGTGATATAACCAGATTCCCTGGATTACTAATGCTGAGGAGCCAACTTTAAACTATTACACCACGGCCCCCACGTAATCTCCTTTGTTATGCCTTCCTGCTCACCTGACTCGCTACTCCTCAACTGTCATTTAACCTAGTACATAACATGCCATTTATTACTTCATTTCATACAATCATGTCATGTTGATTTCAAACTGAATGTTGTTTAACGGCTCATCAACACAGTATAGGTTATTTAGAGTCGCCCCAGAGAGAGGGGAAGGATACATCGGAATCCGGGAACCGTGCCCTACTCTTATTATCGAATAGATTCCTATGGTTCTTTAACGTGCTCGGAGGATAGACCGATACACGGGACCGCCCGGTTTACGTCCCCATCCGACGGACGAGGCTAAGGGAAAGTGTCTTGCCCACGAACACACCGACGCAACTCAGTGGCACCACGGAGGATTGAACCCGGGGCCTCCGGTTACAAATCCGCCGCGCTACCGACTGCGCCACGCCAGCCCTGTTGATTTCAAGTCCTGCATGTTAAGCCTTAGGTGAAGTAAGAAATGTATCTAGTTTTTCCTACTTGACTGTTTATCATCTATTTCCAAGCACAGAATTAACTATAGTAGGACTAGAGGTCAGGCTACGACTTTTCTTGTTTTTATCCCCAAAAAACGTAAAGGAAAATAACGATGATGTGGGAGTAGTCAAGGAGAAAGAAAATGGGCTTTGCGGCCGAAACTGGTTACTTGTGCGTGGTACATTCAGATGAGATTCATTGGTTAAGTTTTCAGATGACCTTGACCTTTTCGATGAGACAGATGGTTGAGGTATACGACTGTGAGATGAAAATGTTGATCGACGATGACTTGATGAGTTTTCAGAGTTAACTGACATTGAACTCAAAGGGCTGGTTCGTCCTGTGGGAGAGAATGTGTTCGGAAGAGAAACTGGCAAGCCAAGCACTGGCGAGCGTATTTCCAGTTTAGGAACTTTTGCTTGAATGTAACTGGTCTGTTCGGCTTGCTCGTGAATTATGGGTATTTCTATTTCTTCGGTTCTAGCAAGAGAGGTTTCTGATAGGCTGCGTCGTTTTATGCTCGGGTTGCTTTGGGTAAAATACACGTTGCCGTCTGTACTAGTTGAGTTTCTGGAAACAGTAAATGTTATCAATTAACAAAACCCAAAAAATAATTAATGACAATGAAACCCTAGTTATTTGTTATAACTTCATGTTCATTTGATGATAATTTTTAAAAATTAAATGAATTTATAAAATTGATTCACCATTCGACTACATTCACACTGACCTCATTCCCGTACTATTGTCGACAAATATTCCAAGAAACATTACAAAATGTGCATGTTTTTTATGAGAGAGTATGCAACAACACACTGGTTAACTCTCACATTTTGAATCAGATTCCCTGTTTCTTTGCTTGAAATTGATTTTTATTATTCTTAAAGCAATTTTATGATTATTCATATTATTCTTAATAATCCAAAAATGCTGACAAGTATAAAGTTCGTTTTTATTTCAAAAACTCCAAAATTCCCACTCTTGTGGAGAATCAAATGTTGACATATCAGAAGGAATCGGTACCTACCTATGGTTGGGTCTGGCTCTGACTGTATCTGTAGATTGCCTGGATGTGCCATTGTGTAGAGAACGACGATGGCTGTAGCTGCCGCCAGTATTTGGACTTGATTTGTCCATCTTGAGTGGAACATCTAGCTCATTACCGCCACTGAATTGTGACAGGTAACTGTCCTTTTCTGTGAAGCAGATATTACTAAATGTTAATTAACAATATTAAAGAATGTGGTATTGGAATAAACTACTGATGACGGTTCATCGTAATATCATTTTATTTCATCAACTAGTTTCAAACTAAAAATAAAACATGAGCATAGACCCAAATAAGTCTGTAATAATCTATTTGAGAGCTTTTTATTATTTTTTGTAAACAATGTGGTTCCCACAATATTTACAGTTTCTGCTGATCACAGGACAGCCATTAGCGCATTAGGTGTTCTAAATAGTATGTATTGCGCAATATAAATGGCCGCTTAGCTCAGTTGGTAGCGCTCTCGACTATTGAGCATTCACAATTATTACCCGTTAGTGTAGTTTTAGTTAGGGCAGCGAGTTCAAACCTGGAACTTATTTTTTTGTACTTTTTTGAATTCTGTCAAACAATCTTGTTTTTATTTAGTAAATATTCAATATAGTAAGTGTTTAATGTTTGTCAACGTAATTATTTTCGTTTCATCAGCTAAAAGTTACGGATATTGTCCCTTTAAATGGTTATCTCACTTTTTGAATTAAAGAGCTTTGTTGAAATATTCATACCAATCCCAGGGCCGTTAAGGGTAGCGGCACTGCTGGGTTTAAATTTGCGGGGTTTCATAATAGTAGCTGCTGTGCTTTAATTCAAATTTAATTATTCAAGAAATATGACACAAAACCCTTGCTGAACTGTTGTACAATTAACAAAGAGCAGCACCCACCTAAAACTTACCAGCTGAGGAACCATGTAAATCGAAGGTCAATAAAAAGTTAATATACTACAGTGGTTATAATAGAATTATTTTACACACCGTCACCCGTGAGTGGACACCCCGGCACTATCGCCCGCTGCATGAGGACATAAAGAGCCGTGTTTGCCACCTTCTGTTGTCCGTCCACTGTTCCCTCTTTCCCCGTCCCACGCAGTACTGCACTCCGTACAACCGGTGATACAGTCTCATTCCACAACTTCTTCAACCAACTGTGAAAACAGTGTCACCCATTATACAATAGCTTGTATGTAATCTATGATAGCTTGTATGTATAATATGTAAGTACCTGTTAGAACTATCTTATTGTTTACTTGTTATTTTATACATCAGAATTCCAAGAGTGACTGTTACGAAAATGCCATTATAAGTAAAAGAATAGAAAATGTTCATCATAAGGTTTATTCCATTAAAACACACATGGGACCCTAAAAAGGCACTCTTGAAATTGATCACCCACCACAGATGCAAAATTCAGTTGAAAGAACCAAATTTGGGGCAAAATGTTTCACCCATAGATGTTCATTAAATTGTCTTCCTGGGGTCCCCTTCCTGGGGTCCCGCGTATGTTTTAATGGAATAGCCATAAACATTTATTTTATGATTTACTGCAATTTCTTAAGTGTTAGAAACAAAGTATTTTGCTAAACACAACAGTGATGGCTTATTTGTAGAGCGTCTGCCTTAATGTGGTTTTGTCCCCTTCTGGGGCACTTCATAAAATGGTACTTCACTCCTTCGCTTGACATTTAACATAAAATGGTAGTAATGAGACTGGATGGGGTATCACGTCATGTGTCTACGGTGTGATATTCCAGTGTTGTAGCACTATAAATTTGAGCACTTTAAATACTGCTGCAGACGACACCGCCGTGATATGACTGAAATATTGTAAACGCGATGCTAAACCCCACATTATACAAACATAGGGATTAAACCAAGCCCTGGATTTCAATCTAGCACATTATTATTAAGTCGATACAAGTATAAACTTATTTATCCGTCTGCAGGCTGTGTTCTCCTACACTGTGATGCCTTTTCAAATGGAATATTTAAGCATGTATGTGGTTTAACATCATTTTTAAAACTATTCTATCACAACGGTGTCTACTTGTAGCTGCGATGATCAACTTCGAAAAACTGCCACACTGGAATACCACTTTGTAAACATATGACAAGATACCCCACCCAGTCACATTATACCGACACCGGGACGACCATTTCTCGAACAACCCTTTATATGCTAAACGTCAAGTAAATATACTAAAATGCTACCAGAGCCATATCTTATCTACCTTCAGATCTCGTCATATTCACTAAACTCTAATTAAATTTTAAGATCCAAATATTTTAAATATAATTCATTGTGCATGTTCTAAAGCAAACTTACTCAAACACAATCTGAGCATCTTGCGATTCTATTGGGCATGGCAAGAACATATCCGGACCCAAGACAACATCTGGAAGACCCAGTTTGCTAATACCATCATTAAGCCTCTGCCAGACACAGATCAACCATTCAACAGCCTGCAATTATATTAGAGAATGTATCAGAAACTGGTAGTGGAAGTGGTGGTGTATGTGATAGTGGGGATGATGCGGATTGCGCTTCTTATATGATGGTGGAGATGACGACAAATTATTGCAGTGATGAAAATTATCATAATGATGATGTACATGATGATACCGGTGATAGTGATATTAAAACTTATTTACGACAGTAGCGGTTATCATGATAATGTTAATGGTTTTCATAAGTGATTACTATAACGAGGGTGATCTGGGTAATTTTTCGATAATGTTAAAAGTTAAGCCAATCAGACTGATGCTCATTTTAACCGGATTATTATTACACTTGACCAGTTCCTCAGCAGGAAAAAAAACGAAAGACACAACAACCACAATGTGTCAGCCAAGTTACATCAACAACACAAAAATGATCAATAATATGGTAATATTCCCATCAGACATGCCTTCACAAGGGAGCAAACCCATGCAAGGCAGAGGTCTGTAGCTCTAAACCAAGGCCTTAGCAAATGAGGTCACTAAAAGTTACATACATTCACACTGCATCTCATCTCCCTCTGAGGTTGCTGTCCCAATATAACCCACTGTGATGATGACGGGACTTAAAACCCATTTACGAACAATTTAACTTTTGCCGATACAGGAAAAGGAATTATCCCTTTCGCGCACTCGAATATTTCGTACTAATCAGTTCGACCCCAAGCATTACAGCTACTGCAATCGTCCAAGAAAATAAAACTGGCTATTTCTTAAAGAGGCGGCAATAGCCAAACTTAATTTCATTTCACATTTTTTCTTATATGATCGAATACAACAGTGCATCTTGCTCTTACGACTTTTAAACCAAAAATGATGTCAAGGTAAATGGCTGTAATAAAATGGTTTAAAACTTGACTCACCTTGAAAACTGCGTTGTCTACAGATGGAATCACACCACCATACGTATGTATGAGCCTACGCAGTAAATGACGTGCCAGTAGATTGCGGACTGGTTCAACGTTGATTCGGAAATGTACCCAACGAAATCTCTGCTGTAGTCCCAAGTCAAGACCAGTGGTTCTGTGAATATGAAATAAGCTTTGTAGACTTTGTAAACATATTTAAGACATATATATAATAGCAAAACGAGAAGTTATTTTATACAATGTATTGCTAACTTTTATGAAAATCAAACTAGTAATAGATAGTTTTGCAAATAAAAATGGAACCTAAATCAATTTAAAGTATGTAACTGACAGCGTATTTTTTTATTATTATTTTAAAAGCCTTCAATCAAGAATATATAGAGGCTGTGTCGAGCATCATATCAATTTTATTCAACGAGTTTAATAAATTCAATATTAAATAGGCCTGAATGTGAGGTTCAATTTATCACACAACTCAAAAAAAAAGCCTCATAAACAAACTGTTTTAGTGTAGCTGCCTATACATATCGTTTGTTTGTACGAAAAAAACGTCGAACGCTGACTTAGTCTTCTCTGTATGATGCCGAACAGCAGCAGTACCTCATCGATTTCCATAATGGTTAACGGTTTATTTTACTAGTGTAACATCATAAATATATCAAGACTTGATTACACACCCACACCGCAAGTTATGTGACAATTTTTTTTTAGGTAGGCTACCTTTTTTAATAATAGAGGTAGTTTTGCAGACAAATAAAAATGAAATCTAAATAAATTCGAAGTATGCAACTAACACCATTTTAGAAGCCTTCAATCAAGAATATATATTTTTTAGGTTTTAGGTAGGCTACTTTTTTTAAACTTGTCAATTCAAAAGTAATAAATCCCTTTTTTCAAAATTGAGCACTTGTAAAGCTGCCAGTTACAATGTCATCAATACCTTGGTTTGTCCATGGTGGCTATGAGGTAGAAATTGTCTGCGAAATAACACGTCTCCGGTATGTTGTCTAAACCTGTTATTGAGACAGAAAACACAAATCCGTTATATTGTTTTGTTTGGTAATGTTCAGTCCCTTAGATAGCTTTATTCGTGAAAGGGTATTTTAAGTTTTTGTTGCTTTTGTACTTACAACTGTGCCATTTTTGTACTAAAATGGTAAATGTTCAATGCTGACTTTATTCCTAATTTATTTTTACAATGCCGATTTTATTCCTAATTTATTTTTACAATGTTGATTTTCGAATATAGCAAAAAGACATTCGACATTTGCAATTATAAATTCAGAACTGAAAACATAACTGCGAGCGCTAAATTCCATTATTGTCTAATTTTCTTCAGCAATTAAGTGCATTTTTCATACAAAGTCAATCTGTTTGTGCCGTTTTTTATTAATATCATTTGGTAGTGAAAATAACATGGCCCTGTAATGAAGACACGCTGCCTACCTTGCACATTGAACGTATGCTGACTGCCCCGATAGTCTATATGATCCAGAAGACCTCCAAGCATCTCAGCGAGCTGGACCTTCTCCAGGTGGAACAAAAGCAGTATACAAGGTCTCATTCTCTCTGAACTCATAGACAACAAACAACCTGACAAGTAGATAACAAGACACAGTGAGTTTTAAAGGCTACAAAATCACTTGGGTTAAACGCCTTATTTAAAATGAAAGGAAACTGTTAATTTAGTTTCTGATTTAGATTTACCCTTTTAGTTAATAACAAAAATTCTGAAATTACCGTCCTAAACTGTGAATTTTTGAATATTTTTTTTGTTTTTTTGCATAACTAGAAGTGGCAAACTTTAACAAGGTAACTTATTTGATAATTACATTTTGACTTTTGTCCCCAACATTGTTATAACAGCAAATATTTATATCTCAGTTTATTGTGACAGTATGATTTTTTTTGTTTCAAAAACACACTTCATTCTGGTAGTAACATTTTTTTTTTTCTGAGAGGAATTGCAGGTAGTGATACATTTTGCATGGAAAAATGCACCAAACCAAATGCATTGCTGCATAAATGTATGCTTATATGATTTATCTTCATGCCTGGAAATTTTTAAAATAATCTAAAATGCATGAGCTGAGAAAATTAAATTTGAACAGAAAATCATTCTATACACCCGAATGCACTGCACTTTCATCAAAAATATACCCCAACCATTTACTTATTTATCATGTAACTAAAAATATCCAAATTGTTTAATAACAAAAATGTTTATATCAAAATGGAGTCATGCTCTGGAAAATAATGATACATGATAGATGAACTTGGCCCTTTACACTCATTTAAACCTTTTAAATGATCTTTGGAACCCTGCCACCAGGTTTTTATTTAATTGACTTAAATAATAAGCTTTTCCCTAAACACCCACATATTTATATAGCATGTTAAAAACAGGGCCATCCAAGTCAAAACTAAACTTTTGCCATTACGGGATTTGACGCAATGGAAGTCAGAGTTATTGGCCATGTGTAACAACATTCCTTGGGTTCAGATGAAGATATGTGTGAAGTTTCATGAATTTAGGTCAAGTACTTTTCACGTTATGGCCAAGGTTAGGTTGCAGGTTAAAGTGTGACGGACGATGGAAGATGGACAAAGTGATCCCTAAGTGTCTGCCATGCTAAGCAGGCAACACAAAAACTATCATACCCTCAGATTTAAGGAGATGTACGAAGTTGTGATGTGTGTAGTCCCTGTGTAAGTAGATCTGTACAACCTGTGCCTCACACCTGCTCATCATCTCTCTATCCTGTGAAAGAGGAATCCAATGTACAACAATCAGAAGTAAATATCAGGATTAATCTTCCATTGGGGTACATGGAAATCATTTAGGTAGTTCAAACCTTGAGAAGTAAGTTGGGCTTAAAACACCTGTTTTTATCATGTTGTTTTACCTTATTAAAATTAAAAGAACAAGAGGTCAATGACCTTGAAGCTCTACTGATAGATTTTGATAGCTAGGTGAGCATTCCCAGGAAGTTTCATAAAATCTGTCTAAGTAGTTTCAGGAGTAGTCGCTACCAGTTGAAGTTTTTACTATATAACTCTAGGTAAACAAAGATGGCCACTGGCAGCCATGTTTAATGTCGAATCAAAATAATTTTCGACAAGGATCAACATCTTGTTATGCTGATCATTTCAGAAAAAGTCCCATATCAATATCACTTATAGTTTTCAAGAAGTAGTCACTACAAACTTATTTTTTAAAAATCTATTTTTACCTGTGGCGGCCATCTTGAATTTCCGGCCGACCTAAAATTGAGCTAGGATCAACTAGACATCAAGAGCAACATTCCTTGAAGTTTCATGAAAATCCGTCTTGTAGTTTCAGAGGTGTAGTCACTACAATTTTTTACTATACATACTCTATGTAAACAAAGATGGCCACTGGTGCCCAGGTACAATTTTGATTCAAAATAATTTTCGACAAGGATCAACATCATGTCATGCTGATCATTTTAAAAAAAGTCCCATATCAATATCACTTACAGTTTTCAAGAAGTAGTCGCTACAAACTTTTTTTTAAAAATCTGTTTTTAGCCATGGCGGCCATCTTGAATTTCCGGCCGACCTAAAAAATTCTGGGATCAATTAGACATTAAGAGCAACATTCCTTTAAAGTTTCATAAAAATTTGTCAAGTAGATTCAGAGGAGTAGTCGCTACAAGTTTTTACTATATAAATCTATGTAAACAATGATGGCCGCTAGCGGCCATGTTTAAAGTCGCATCGAAATAAATTTCGACAAGGATCAACATCATGTCATGCTGATCATTTTAGAAAATGTCCAATATCAATATCACTTACAGTTTTCAAGAAGTAGTCGCTACAACTTTATTTATTTTAAATCTATTTTTAGCTGTGGTGGCCATTTTGAATTTCCGGCGAGCCTGACATTTTTCTAGGATCAACTAGACATCAAGAGCAACATTCCTGAGAAGTTACATGAACATCCGTCAAGTAGTTTCAGAGGAGTAGTCGCTACAAGTTTTTACTATATAACTCTATGTAAACAAAGATGGCCACTGGCAACCATGTTTAACGTCGAATCAAAATAATGTTCGACTCGGATCAACATCATGTCATGCTGATCATTTCAGAAAAAGTCCCATATCAATATCACTTATAGTTTTCAAGAAGTAGTCACTACAAACTTATTTTTTAAAAATCTATTTTTACCTGTGGCGGCCATCTTGAATTTCTGGCCAATCTGAAATTTTGCTAGGATCAATTAGACATCAAGAGCAACATTCCTGTAAAGTTTCATGAAATTCCGCCAAGTAGTTTCAGAGGAGTAGTCGCTACAAGTTTTTACTATATAACTCTATGTAAACAAAGATGGCCGCTGGCAGCCATGTTTAACGTCGAATCAAAACATTTTTGACAAGGACCAACATCATGTCATGCTGATCATTTTAGAAAAAGTCTCATATCAATATCACTTATAGTTTTCAAGAAGTAGTCGCAACAAACTTGTATTTTAAAACTCTATTTTTAGCTTTGGTGGCCATCTTGGATTTCACATCAACATGAATTTTTGCTAGGATCAACTAGACTTTATGGGCAACATTTCTGTAAAGTTTCATGAATATCCATCCAGTAGTTTCAGAGGAGTAGTCGCTACAAATAAAAGTTTACAGACAGACGGACGGACGGACGGACGAACTTCGCACCTCGGCATAAGCTCTGGTGATCTCTGATCAGTCGAGCTAATAAAATGACCGATTTAGGTTAAGTAATTGGTGGAGTAGTACATCATATATTCGTGTAGAACTCTAGTAACTGACAATCTTAAGAGCTTAACAATTACTGCAAATGTTTTTCATACCCCAATGAAAGATCCTTTTTTTCATTTAATTCAATATTTACAGAAATAAACCTTACAGGATATACTAGATGCTAGAACAAGAATTACTTACAGAGATGTGCATGGCTAGCCTCTTGACTAATTGTTTCTTCCTGGTTCCCTCTGGGCCGTAAAATACTACACACTTATACTGGTCCAGCTGAAAGTATAAAGCAAGACTGAAAATAGAGTAACCCTTACTGAATGTAAAACTGAGAGACCTTGAACACTGTATACCGAAATGTATTCAATAAAACGTTAAACTTTGCAACTTCTCAACATAATATAATGTTCATCAAAGTAAGAAATCGATACCTGTACATTTGTTGTTTTTTTCAATTTAATTCAAAAGTAGAGCACAAGCAGGCAGTGAATAGTGTATTATGGAGTATTATTAACTGTCTGGATAATCTTTAGTACAAGACAAAATAAACCATATTATCCCAGACAATGTTTTAAAGCATATTGCTTTATCAGTGTTGGCTCTCCAATGTAACTAACCTAGCTTGTTTCTAATGTCATTTGAAATTATGTGACTGTAATTTTTCTCAGTTTGTTTCATTAAGGCGCTACATCCCGGCTTTTACCAGTCTGACGTAGCTACATCCCGGCATTTACCAGTCTGACATGGTTATTAATGGTGGCTACTGGCATTTAACAAATCAAAGGTAAGTCAAATACAACCCATCACTTACCAGTCTGACGTAGTTATTAATGGTGGCTACTGGCAATAACAAATCAAAGGTAAGTCAAATACAACCCATCACTTACTAGTCTGACGTAGTTATTAATGGTGGCTACTGGCAATAACAAATCAAAGGTAAGTCAAATACAACCCATCACTTACCAGTCTGACATAGTTATTAATGGTGGCTACTGGCAATAACAAATCAAAGGTAAGTCAAATACAACCCATCACTTACCAGTCTGACGTAGTTATTAATGGTGGCTACTGGCAATAACAAATCAAAGGTAAGTCAAATACAACCCATCACTTACCAGTCTGACGTAGTTATTAATGGTGGCTACTGGCAATAACAAATCAAAGGTAAGTCAAATACAACCCATCACTTACCAGTCTGACGTAGTTATTAATGGTGGCTACTGGCAATGACAAATCAAAGGTAAGTCAAATACAACCCATCACTTACCAGTCGCACGTAGTTATTAATGGTGGCTACTGGCAATAACAAATCAAAGGTAAGTCAAATACAACCCATCACTTACCAGTCTGACGTAGTTATTAATAGTGGCTACTGGCAATAACAAATTATGGTAAGTCATATACAACCCATCACTTACCAGTCTGACGTAATTAATGGCGGCTACTGGCAATAACAAATCAAAGGTAAGTCAAATACAACCCATCACTTACCAGTCTGACGTAGTTATTAATGGTGGCTACTGGCAATAACAAATCAAAGGTAAGTCAAATACAACCCATCACTTACCAGTCTGACATAGTTATTAATGGTGGCTACTGGCAATAACAAATCAAAGGTAAGTCAAATACAACCCATCACTTACCAGTCTGACGTAGTTATTAATGGTGGCTACTGGCAATGACAAATCAAAGGTAAGTCAAATACAACCCATCACTTACCAGTCGCACGTAGTTATTAATGGTGGCTACTGGCAATAACAAATCAAAGGCCAGGGAATCATACTCTTCTTCTGAACCTGTAGATGAAATAAGTGCAAACTAGAGTTGTTTTTTGAGGAAAAACAGATATCTCCCTCCACTGTACAACCTAGTTACAATAAGTTTGATAGTGGATAGAAAAATTTGTGGATAACATAACGCTTTCATGGAAAAGTGTTTTTATGTAACATGAAAAGATAAAAGCAACAGTAAAATTAGATGTCTCCAGGGGACACGGATCACTGCTGTAGCACTGTCGCATGAAATAAAACTTCAGTATTAATTTAGTCCAAAAAGTAGGTCAAGGTCATTCATTTTGACCTGGTTGTGGTAGGTACATACAATATGTGGTTTAGGAAGAGAAGCGACGATAACAAATTTTAAAGTTAAAATGTCAAAGGGCCAAAACTCTGTCACAAATTATTGAACTGAAAAGCACATGGGATATGCACAACTAGGCATCATACTGAAGCTTCCTGCCAAGTTCCGTTGATATCCAACATGCAGTTTAGGAGCAGCAGTGGCGACAACACATTTAAAGTTAAAATGTCAAAGGGTAATAACTCCGTCAAAACCCATTGAACCGGAACACAAATGCGGTATGTACAACTAGACATCATAACTATGCTTCCTGCCAAGTTTCCATGAAATCCAGCAAGAGGTTTAGGAGAAGCAGCGATAACAAATTTAAAAGTCAAAATGTCAAAGGGACACAACTCCATAAAAAAACATCGAACCGTAACACAAACGCGACATGCATAACTAGACATCATACTGATGCTTCCTGTAAATTTTTAGCGAAATCGAACAAGCTGTTAAGAAGGAGTAGCGGCGACAACATTTGTGACAGACAGGCGGACACAGCAAATACAATATGGAGGAAGAGGAGACATAATTATGTTGTGGTACAACATATTCAATTAATATAAACTGTCGATGAACGAAAGATGTAATATACATCGGAATTTAAAAGAAAGAACATAAAATCAGTTTATAAAATCTGACATGTGTATTACCCTCATTATTGTAGATATCAATCATACAGTCTCAATGATGTCAGAGGGTTAGTTTGTTTGGTGTTTAACGTCATTATTAGCATATTTTAGGCCATGTATGGTGGTCAATTTTTTGTGGTGGAGGCAAACCACCGACTTATTCCAGGGTAGAACCAGTACTGTATACCTCCTGTCATCTGTTAGAATCGACACTTTCTCACAAGTTGCAATGAATTGTAAGAAATGACTTTGTAAGCAATAATTAGTTATGTTTACTTGCGATATCTCCATAGAATGCCTACCTTTGAGATTAACAGTTATGGTGGGTATATTGTTGTTACACATTATTTCCTGCGGTGATATATCTGGATAACTTCCATCCTTCTCCCAAGTGAATGAACCTGTTAAAAAAAAAATGTTTAAAAGCTATATTATCAGGAGCTCCAACTTAATTTGCAACAATCTGAATTGAATTGAATTGGATTTTGTAGTCGCACCAACAGCTAAGGTCATATGGCGACTTTCCAGCTTCCACTGGTGGAGGAAGATCACAGGTGCCCCTCCGGGCAACTTTCGTCCAGGGGCGGGCACCTGGGTAGAACCACCGACATTCCGCAAGCCAGCTAGATAGCTTCCTCACATAAAGATTCCTAGGCCCCTGAGGGATCGAACCTACAGCGGTGAGGGGCAAGTGATTGCAAGTCAGAGACTCTAACCACTCGGACAAGGTGCAACAATTTGAAATGGAAAGAATGAACATTTATATTCATCTGCATAGTATGTATACATCTATATGCAATGGAGTCTGTCAAGGTAATCATGTGGTGAGCTCAGCATAAATTAATATTAGGGAATATTTCAAGCGCTGTCGCGACCTAGTGGATAGCATTGTGGACTTTAAACCAGAGGTGCCGGGTTGAAGCCTCACCGGCTCCACTGAGTTTCGTCGATGCATTTTTGGACAAGATACTTGCCCTAAGCCTCGCCCATCGGATGGGGACTTAAACCGGGCGGTCCCATGTATCAAGAGTTTATCCTCCGAGCACAGTAAAGAACCATAGGAATCTATTTGCTAGTAAGAGTAGGGCAGGTTCCCAGATTCCTATGAATCCTTCTCCACTCTCGGGGTGGGCCCTAAATAACATAATATGTTGATCATTAAACATTAAATTTTGTCTAAATCCTGCTAGAAAGCTTTAAAAAAAGTCAAACTCAATATAGGTTGTGTAATCAATTTGTTTTTGTTCAAATTTTGTATTAAAAATTCATCTGAAGCCTAAATACATCAAACTGCCATTATATTCCTCTATGTAAAGGCTTACTCACCTATACAATAACTACATATACTGTCGCGGGTCAGTCCAAGGGTCAACTGGGTATTTTCTGCACCAACTTCTGGATCAAGCCGACTGGTTTTCTTTGTTCGAAGCCCTCGGTCAATCTGGGAGAAATAGTTCTCCACTAGGGAGTTCAGTGCCGTTTCAACGTTGTGCCAGTTCATATTTGGAAGAATCTGAATTTGACCAATCACAAAAGGCTGTTGCTGTGAGTATATCGAGCCTGCGCAACATAGTTCCACAGTGACATGTTTCAACCTTTCATTATTTACTGAAAATAAAATTTGGAAAGATATATCTATTAACGAATGCTTACATAATTTACACATAGTAAAGCACGAAGTTGCAGTGAGCAACACTGATCTTTCACAAGTCTGAAAATTGCTAGGGACTCACAATTAAAAAATATGTGCATCAACAGGACGCATAGAAATCAGACAAGATTTCTTCTGAAACAGATAAGGTCCTCTTTGGTCATTAAAATTATGGAAATACCAATATCAAAGGCCACCCACGTTAGAGGAAAGATTTAGGTACCGTCAAAAAAATGACAAAAAAAAAATGTGAATCACAACGCAACTCAAAGTTTTTCCAAAGGACACATAAATCCTGACGGCAATGAGTCACAGGACTCGTAATAACACAACTGTAAACAAGAGGTCAATGACCATGAAGCTCTACTGATAGCTAGATCAGCATTCCTGTGAAGTTTCATGAAAATCCGTCTAGTAGTTTCAGAGGTCGCTACAAGTTTTCATTATATAACTTCATGTAAAAAAAGATGGCAGCCATGATTAACGTCGAATCAAAATAATGTTCGACAAGGATTAACATCATGTCATACCTAAAATAGACGCATATCAATATCACTTATAGTTTTCAAGAAGTAGTCGCTACAATCTTGTTTTTTGAAAATTTATTTTTAGCTGAGGCGGCCATCTTGAATTTCCGGCCAACCTGAAATGTTGCTAGGATCATTTAGACATCAAGATCAACATTCCTGTGAAGTTTCATGGAAAGCTGTCAAGTAGTTTCAGAGGAGTAGTCGCTACAAAAAAAAGTTTACGGACGGACAGACAGATGGACGACGCACCACGGCATAAGCTCTGCTGATCTCTGATCAGTAGAGCTAAAAATCACTGAAAGAATGGATTGGCAAATCTTCAGAATCATTTTACAATCAAACTTACACATTATTACCTCCATCTGAGTTTGCTGTCGCAACATAAACTTATATGACTGTTAACGGGTGGTAAAACCATGTATCATTCATACCCTCCTTCGCCAGTCTTTAGCAACCAACTAGGCCAACTGGGCCTGTCTATAAAAACAATTCTTGGAGCACTGTAAGCCCACCAACAACATAGCAAAGACCCCAGTCCATATAAGGCAGCAAAGATGACAACCTACCATATGGCACGAGGAGCTGATAGCATTTTGCCGAGCTGACATCAAGGATGGACCTGCCCCACTTGTCACGATAATTCAAGTCAACAACACAATGCCTCAGTATCACAGACAAACAATCCTGAAACACAGAAAACATACTGGGTTTGACAAGAACACTGATATTATACTAGAAGGGTGTTCCATGAAACACTTGTGTCGCCAGCCATGTGCTTATTTAAGGTTATGAGCTAGGTCAGGTTGCAGGTTAAGCTGTTCACTAAAAAGGTTCGTCAACAACAAAACTTTTCATAAAGCCACCTACATAGCAAGTTTCAGGCCAATATTCTCATTCTTTAAAGTAAAGTTAATGAGTAGAAACAGTGAACTTGACCTTGCACCCAGTGACCCCAAATGCAATCCCCAAGCTTCCTTTTAAAAACCATGTATCTATTTTTAGTTACAGTGACCTTGATATGGACCCCAGTGACCCCAAATGCAATCTCAAGCTTCCTGTTCATATAAGCTACCTACCCATAAAGTTTCATTCCAATATTTCATTCCTAACAAGTTATGGAGCAGAAACCATTTTTTTTTTAGTAACAGTGTATTTTGTGTATTTTTTACAATTTCTGTTGCCACAGCAACCACAATTTTTGACATACCAATAAAACAAAATGATGGGCATGATCTCCCCACTTCCTTTTACCTACACACACATTTTCATTAAATCAACTTAAGCATTTCTTTTGTTATCAAAGGATCCATATATTTTGTGTATTTTTACAATTTCTGTTGCCATGGCAACCATATTTTTTGTCAAATCAACAAAAGAAAATAATGTGCATAATCCCCTCATTGCCCTCTACCAACATTCCAAGTTTCATAAAAATAGTTTTAATACTTTTCTCATTATCGCAGGATCCATATTAGTTGGACGGACTGACTGACGGACGAGGGGAATCCTAAAGTCCCCTCTGTTGACACACCGGTAGGGGACTAATAAAGTGTATCTCTTTTGTTAGTTTGCATGATGTAATTAAAGTTTCAAGATCCCTAGTCACAGAAAGGTCAAGGTCAGTGACCTTTAGGTTAAGGTCAGTGGCCTTTGAAGTACCTACATGAGATTCTTTACTAGCTGCCAGGTGGACCAGCGTCCTTCCATCCTTGTCAGCAAACGCGATGACCTCTTCTCTGACCTTCTCCAAGCTCTCTGATTGGTCAGTCACAAAGGTCAATAAAAGGTCAAGACATTCAACACTGCCAGAATGAACAGCCATGTGACAAGGTGTCCAGTTGGTCTGAAATAATAATATGTCTATTTCATGACTAAGCTTGTTTGAAACGGATTATCACAGAACTTCTCCGAATTGCAAAATAAAGATAACAACCACAAACACTAGGACAATAAGAAACACTCACTCACTATAAAGTATAACTGTAAGAAAGATTAAATTGGGAAAGATTCAGCAATACTAAAAATAATGTTCAAACATTGCAGAATTCATATTTTTACAAGAATATTTTTCTGAAAAACTAAACAAATCAACTATTAAAACTAGTTTTAATTTCGGATTAATCAAATCTGATTTCACAATATTAAAGATCAGGTGCCAAGAGCTAAATGACTATATTATTCATATGCACTAAGCTTTGTCTGCCGCTAAGTCCTCAATAACAGTTACACACAATGTATTCTTGCATACCGGACAAGGACATGGTTCATACAGACTTTTCAAACCTAAATTTAGGGCCTTTTTAGGGCCTTTTTAGGGACATTTTCGCTAAATTTAGGGCCTCAATATTTATAGCATAATTATGCGTTTGACTAAAATTCCTGCTTACTGCTACAGTAAAACCCCTCTAAAGTGACCCCTACAAGAAGATAGGTGGCAGCTTAATGCAGCATGATAGTATTGTAGAAAGCTCCTCTAATAGCTTTCTGCAAGCTATAGTGCTGCATTAAGCAGTCACCTGTAAAAAAAAACACTAAAAGTGTATATTGTAAGCGGTTGCATTAGCTGGGTTTTACTGTATTTATAGCCAATAAACCTGGACCTACCTAAGATTAAACAGTCTTCAGCTCTGTGGCCTTGTCCACAGGTATTCGGGAGTAGCTTAGACTTACACTTGAATTTTTCAGGAAAAAAAAAAATCATTTAAATACTAATCAAACATTAAAAACACAAAATTAAAAAACAACAAAAAAAAAAACAACATTATATTAGTATAGTAATATAAAAAAAAAATAATTTAAATTTGTGTTTTAAAAAAAAAAAAAAAAAACATCATTTAAATACTAATCAAACATTAAAAACACAAATTTTAAAAAAAAAAAAAAAAAATTATATTAGTATAGTTATATAATTGTTTTTTTTGTTGTTTTTTTTATAAATTTGTGTTTTTAATGTTTGATAAGTATTTAAATGATGTTGTTGTTTTTTCTGAAAAATTCAAGTGTAAATCTAAGCTACTCCCCGAATACCTGTGGTTTAGCCCAAAAACAATATTTTTTTTTTTTTAATTATACCCCACCCACTCCACCAAATATTGGCCGCGATTTTTCAAAAACGGCCGTGCAAAAATGTTGTTGGCTCAGTCGTTGGCTGGCTAATAACTTCCCCTCTGAAATATAACCGAGTATGAATCAAACTGAGTACGATGTACAATAGTACAAATCTAATTTCGTAGGAGTTGTCGTTTTTGAATTCATTCTATTTTTAGAAATTTCGTAGGAGTTGTCGTTCTTGAAATTCATTCTATTTTTAGAAGCAACAACACCTTGACAGCACAAATAATGTGCGAAATGAAATTTAGGGCCACCAAAACTAATTTTTAGGGCCGTATAGAGTAAATTTAGGGACTTTTTAGGGCCTGACATGCAATTTAGGGCCTTTTCAAGCAACTCATCAAAATTCAGGGCCTTTTCAAGTCTGTGCGAACCATGAAGGATATCCGTCATTTTAACGGGGCTAGATATTTCCATCTCACCCTAGGGCCGAGATAAAATGCACGCGTGCCAACATCCGGTATGCAGGAAAACATGCAAAACGTTAGTAACTGGCGGCGTCAACACACAACATGTCTTTGATAGGCAAGAAAAAGGATCTATCATGGGTATTCGGTTCAGATAGGGAATTCCAACCCTCGGTATAATTGTTTTAATTGGAACCGAGGCTCTGCCAAGGTCCTGATTACAACAAGTAATACCTCGGGTTGGAATTCCCTATCTTCACTGGATACCCATGAAAGGTTCTTATAATAACGTACGTTGGATAAAGCCGTTCTATTGGCACCATGGGCAAGCAGCAGTTTACAGCATTCATAATGACCGTTGAAGGCTGACCAGTGTAGGGGTGTCCAGGTGGACTGGTCAGTAATGTTCACATTGCCACCATGGTTCAGCAGCAAGGCCAGGCATCTGCAAAAATATAAGCTTTTAGAACATATTCTACCTGTACATGGCTGACCTTTTATATCTGATTAACTTTGTTTTGTAATTCTAGTCCAACAAAAAAAATAAACTAATATTTAACTGGAATGTTTAGATACCTACTATAACTAGAATTGAATTGAATGTTGTTTAACGGCTCATCAACACAGTATAGGTTATTTAGAGCCGCCCCAGAGAGAGGGGAAGGATACATAGGAATCCGGGAACCTGCCCTACTCTTATTATCGAATAGATTCCTATGGTTCTTTAACGTGCTCGGAAGATAGACTGATACACGGGACCGCCCGGTTTACGTCCCCATCCGACGGACGAGGCTAAGGTAAAGTGTCTTGCCCAAGAACACACCGACGGAACTCAGTGGCACCACGGAGGATTGAACCCGGGGCCTCCGGTTACAAATCCGCCGCGCTACCGACTGCGCCACGCCAGACTAGAATACCACAGCCAGTATGTTAAGCAACCCCGTGTGGTTGCCGGGGTAGAATACAACCACTGCAATCTCACAAACACACTGTCACATACAGAGGGGTAGGACCCCCCATTCCTATTCATTTTGTCTGTTTTTATCATGCTCATTCAAGGTCTTTATCATGATACCGCATATGCAAACGTGGAAACGTGGCTCCATAAATGGAGTGTCTACTATAGAATTTGCAGCAACTCAGCAGTTCTGCAGGTAAGAAGGTAAGAAGGTTCTAGGCCCATTCTTCATATTTTATCTTGATGTAAATGGAGGATGAGAATGGCACGTTCATTCCTGTTAGGCGCCATATAACCTTTCATGTGTTGGTGCGCCTTAAAACACAATTCAGTATGTTAAGCTGTCCGAGATCAAAACAGAAAATATTGACCTTTGTTTGAATGGTGTTTTACGTCATTTTTAGCACATATTTGTTTGCGATAGGGTCAGACCACCCCATTTTGTCCTTGGTAGAACCAGTACTGTATACCTCCTGCAATCCCGTAAGTAATATTGACCTTCCACCATATTCTGATAACACTGTATATTGATGGGCAATATGTATTTTAAGTTCGAAGACTTGTAGTGTAAATAGGGTATTAAATAAATTACAATGTCAAACTTATTTTTTTTGGACAAACAAGCTAAAATGCATCAGACACAGGCACACAGCAGGTCATTGATGCCTATCTCAAACTTTTCAAGAAACATTATTGCCGATGTCACTTCATGAAAACTGTTCATCTTCTAGGCATGTTCTAAATAACCTATACTGTGTTGATGAGCCGTTAAACAACATTCAATTCACTTCTAGGCATGTTATTTGTCTATTACATAAAACCGGTGTTTAAGCGAAAACAGGTGTTAAAGAGGAAACATTATATATTATGGTACACCATACTGTGTAATAAAGCATGTAATAATTACACATATTACATATTTGTCAGTGATTTGTATAGGAAATACTGGGAATAGATGGTTGAATTGGATTTTATAGTCGCACCAACAGCTAAGGTCATATGGCGACTTTCCAGCTTCCATTGGTGGAGGAAGACCCCAGATGCCCCTCCGGGCAATTTTCGTGCACGGGCGGGCACCTGGGTAGAACCACCGGCGTTCCGTAAGCCAGCTGGATAGCTTCCTCACATAAAGATTCCTAGGCCCCTGAGGGATCGAACCTACAGCGGTGAGGGGCAAGTGATTGCAAGTCAGAGACGTTAACCACTCGGTCACGGACGCCCCACTGGGAATAGAAAAGCTATATCTACTCGTTTGCTCTACTGGGAAATATTTCCCAGTGGGAGATATTTCCCAGTACGGAACATTGCTCAGCCTTTTCCGTCAGTGGCGGGAATGCCAAATGATGTTCTGATTGTTTTACTGATGTCTTCGTCAGATTCCGCCACTAGGAAATAACGATTACGGAAATTAACGAAAAGTTCCGGTTCCACTTGTTTTGTTTGTATGACGTAACGTCGTCTTGGATGACGTAACGTCGTCTTGGCGTTCTCGTGCAAACTGGTGTAAAAAGGCATGAATCATTAGAAATATTAATTAAATATCATTTTAAATTATGTAATATATAGTATAATAACCAGTGTTTTTGAGATACTGAAAATATCTCCCTCGGTAGAGAAATGGCCTCGATATAAGAACTCGTGCTCCGCACTCATTCTTATATCTGGGCCATTTCTCTGCCTCGGGAGATATTTCCCGTATCTCAAAAACACTGGTTATTAAACTTTATATCTTACCCTGCGTGTCCCTGGGCGGCAGAACAGTGTACTGGACTCAGCTGGTCATCACGCAGACCGTTCACATTGCAGCGTCTTTCTATCAACAGTCGCAGACACTCTGAAATGGACCAAATATAGCAACTCAAATACTTCTGTATTCTGATATAAAGAAACTTACTGGTAAAGTATTATTTTGCTTAAATCAGTGCTAGGCAATGTTTAGCTTTCACCAGGCTTGTAGAGGACCAATACAAGACAACTGGCATTCTTAAACACTATCGAAATGCATCAATAGAAGAGTTTTCTGTTCCAGTTATGTTAAATAACAACATCATTTAATAACATAATTTGTACTTTTTCTAATCCTACTGAAAAGGCTTGGAATTACACTTATAACAGTCTTATCAAATCATTTTATAACTGTTTTATATTTCGAATTTTGTGATTCTTGGTATCAAAGATACAGTCTAATCTGTTTCTCACAGGAATTTATAGGCTAAATCAGTTCTCTGAACTCACTGAGTTACATCATAATGGCATGACATGATGTCATAATACTAGTATGTGATGTCATAATACCAGAAAGTGATGTCATGATAGAAACAACCAAATGAAAATATGAATGAAGCATTCTGATTGGTTCAGTGATAAAAATTGGACAAATGAAATTTGTTAATTTAGAGAGGTGGAGAAACTCTACTTCTCAGAACCGATTGAGCTTTTACTTGGCATTGAGTAATCAGATTCTTAAAATCCAGAACCACAAAATTCTAATAATAAAATAAATCTAAATGATTTAACAGACTGTTTTTTACAGACGTCACTACTATGGACATTGAGCATGTGCAGCTCATCTTAGCCTGGGACCGAGGCACAATTATCTTCTGTCGACTGATATGCAAGACTACACCGTCAGATAGATGCAATAAGTAACACATACCCTGCTGTCCATTTTCTGCAGCACAATGTGCAGGTGTGGTGCCATCCTTCATCGGCAAGTTGACGTCTGCTTCCAGATCAACAATTAATTTGCGTAGAGATTCAATGTTTCCTGTTGCTGCATACCTACTCAACACAAACAACTTAATAAAAATTGCATAATACAATAATTTACACATTTAAGTCTCTCACACCTAAGTCTGTTGGAGAAGAGTGCAATAACCAGACAGTCCTAAGTAATGGAGTCTACACTTGAGATAGGGTTGCGACAGGTCGACTTTGTACCCGACCGTCCCGACCGTATATAACTTGCGGGTAACCGAGTACTCGCTTATGGTTATTTTCCATGGAAGAGACATATAATTATGTAAGTAGACTGTATGTGCAGGCACAGGGCTTTTTTTCCTTCTATAACAGGGGCCAACATCAGCTACTTCACAAAACTGGTAATTTTTTTCACAACTAGTTGATCTTTTTCACAATTGGAGGTTTTTTTTCACAACTGAAGAAAAAGAGCTATGCACAAAGAATGTAAAAAAAACTTACAACTTTTTCTGTTTTGACACAAATCAATCTGTTAAATTATTTACAGATACGCCCAGCGATGGGGAGAGGATTGATCACACACTGTTATATATATAGAGGATCTTACATGAATACTCATTAATTACTGAATTTATTAAACGAGTTGGCAAAATGATATAATGCGAGGCTCTTGCTTTAACACGCGAAACCGACATAAACCGTGGAAATTGAATCATAGTTATTATCGATTTTTTTGACAGCACATACTAGGCTTATTTGCATACTTATATAACTAGTGGTATATCGAAAACATGAATGGTTTTATTCCACTCCCACACCGTAAGTATGTGATAAATTTATATATTAATATAATCTGTTTTCACATACACCACCTACCTGTGTATTGGAGAAGTTGGATGATCAACTGAAATTGATGATTTCAAAGGCAGCACCCTTACTATTGGCACGTCATTACTGTGATGAACCTGCTGGCTCCTGGTTGGACTTTTTGACAACAGCGTTGAGAAATCTAGAGACTTCGAAAGCATGGAGGGCTGTACTGGTGGTCCCTTTGTAGCGGGACTTCTTGGAGATGATGTGGTGAAATCTAAAGACTTTGCAAGCACAGATGAATTCACTGATGGCTGCTTGCTTGAAGACATTGACGATGGTTTTACTGGCAATATTTGTGGCGATACTTCAAGCGTTGGAATGACTGGCGCTTGAATTTCTGACGTAGATGAGCTCACACGCGCACTCGCAAAGGATGCAGTTGATGATGTTGAAGATTCAGTTATTTCTAGTGATAATGAAGTTGCTGTTGAAGATGATGACACTGAAGTAGCGAGACTTGATGACGATGATGATGAAGAACTCTTTAAAGTAGGCGAATGTGGAGAATCTGAAGTAGAACAGAAATATACAATAATCTTACAGATAGACGGATATACGCTACCTTATAGAAAAGCATTAAACTTACATTAGATAGAATAAAAATAGTGTTATCCTTTGTTCTTAATGACATTCAAATAAATGTATAGCTATAAATTGTCAAAAAAAGCATTAAACTTACATTAGAGAGATTAAAAATAGTGTTATCCTTTGTTGTTCTTAATGACATTCAAATAAATGCACTAACAACTATAAATTGTCAAAAATAGTACTATGTACAAGACTTTCAGCCTATTACTTCTATGATTTAAAGATGAAGAGCAAAATTAAAAGTATAAATGCAAGACGTCTAACTGGATATATGTTAAAAGCAGGTCAAGATAATACATCACATCATACATCATATCAACCAAATGTATTGTTTGCTAACTGCAATGGCAGTGACAAAATACAAGTAAGAGACGCCTAAATTAATTTCTTAATAAAAAGTGTCACTGAAATGGACATTTATTATATGCTTCAACAGTAGTTTAACATAATTTATATGTAGTAAGATGAATAAGGCCAGAAAAAACACTATGTTTCAGGTTAATTGAGAGAAAAAAGTAGGATAGTTAATTAAGTAGGGTAATCTGTCTTTACTACTGAATCATTCTATAATGGCCATGTGACTATTATCCATTTTGTCCTCCATTTTGTTATACCAGTTTAACGTAGCTATCCCGCCAACAACAGCCAAATTTTACAACAAATGTAGACCATTTCTAAACCTACTGCTGATGAGGTATATATAAAAGTTACATATTTTGAGAATCCAGACTCTATAGATACAATATAAACGGTTTAACCGGCCAGGGCAAACCCCGAAACTGGTGCATCTAATTAAGAGTTACCAACTCATAATTCATTTTACGCATATTCAATCACAGGTATTTTAAAAATCCGTCAAAAAACCTATACTTTTAATCAACACATATGCATTATTATATGACCTTAACACCTGGATAGAGTTTTGATAAACTTTTTCTTAAGTGTAATTTTTCCTCTATTTGGCGGGTTAGTTTGTTTAAGCTGAATAAATTCGTTTACTTTCAGCATACCAGTTTGTACTCTATAACTTTTGTCCTATTGCGATTTCATACTTTCTGTGGTAAAAGAAAGAGCTATGGTTGTGCTGATAAGGCCTAAAAAAAGGGTTTGTTTCCTGTTACCCGACCGACCGTGATTTTTACCCACCGACCATATATTTTTTTATAACGGTATTTTTGTTTTTTATAGCGGTAACAAAATCGCGACGATGACGATGCAAATGAATTATTATACCAATCCCGTCTCAACGATCGTTTCCGTTTTCGATTTTCAGTGCATATGACTTTTTGGCATTGGAAGTTGATCTGAAGTTCGCTTTTCTAATCATAATCAAGCATACAAAGTCAATAAGGTACATAAATCTCAAGATAACTGCTATAATTTACTTGCTGCGAAGAAATAAATTCAAAATCGATTGAATATTGTGTTATACACGCGTTCCACATTTGCGGATTACACAAAATGTCCGCCATTTGCATTCAATATTATCATCATGCTGTTCGTTTTCACAGCATATTTCCCCTAGCCATCAGCTTGATTCTTACAAATATTATGTTTGTTTGAAATTTCGAAGGTTAAATATTATTTTAAAACTAAGATAGAGGATGGATGTTCTACAATGGATTAAAATATACTAATTTTGGAAGGGTTTCCCCCGAATACATATCACGTGATACCTCTATTTTTAAACTTCCAGTCAAAATTGAGCGCACTAGCGAGAAGCAGATCGACCTAATGCGAATATCGCGTGTTGTTTACATAAGCAACAGTTACTGTACATCGCAATGCACTCGACGGCTACACAAGAAGATTTGGGGTAGGAATTAGGAGTTTTCCCGGAACCCTTAATATTGTATGACGACAGAGTACCTATATCTCTAACAAAGAAACTGCTTATGTTAGGCTCGTTTTATGCAACTTTAATTCTGACAATGCTGTTATATATAATTTGTAACACATTGGTACTGAGGTCTTACAAAAAAAACAAGAGGTCAATGACCTTGAAGCTCTACTGATTGATTTTGATTTCAGGAAGTAGTGACTACAAACTTGATTTTTGAAAATCTATTTTTAGCCGTGGCGGCCATCTTGAATTTCTGGCCGACCTGAAATTTTGCTAGGATCAATTAGACATCAAGAGCAACATTTCTGTGAAGTTTCATGAAAATCTGTCAAGTACTTTCAGAGGAGTAGTCGCTACAAGTTTTCATTATATAACTCTATGTAAACAAAGATGGCCACTGGCAGCCATGTTTAACGTCGAATCAAAATAATGTTCAACTCGGATAACCATCATGTCATGCTGATCATTTTAGAAAAAGTCCCATATCAATATCTCTTATAGTTTTCAAGAAGTAGTCGCTACAAACTTATTTTTTAAAAATCTATTTTTAGCCGTGGCGGCCATCTTGAATTTCCGGCCGACCTGAAATTTTGCTAGGATCAATAAGACATCAAGAGCAACATTCGTGTGAAGTTTCATGAAAATCCGTCAAGTAGTTTCAGAGGAGTAGTCGCTACAAGTTTTCATTATATAACTCTATGTAAAAAAAGATGGCCGCTGGCAGCCATGTTTAACGTCGAATCAAAACGATTTTCGACAAGGACCAACATCATGTCTTTAGAAAAAGTCCCATATCAATATCACTTATAGTTTTCAAGAAGTAGTCGCTACAAACTTGTATTTTGAAAATCTATTTTTAGCCATGGCGGCCATCTTGAATTTCCGGCCGACCTAAAATTTTGCTAGGATCAATTAGACACCAAGAGCAACATTTCTGTGAAGTTTCATGAAAATCCGTCAAGTAGTTTCAGAGGAGTAGTCGCTACAAGTTTTCATTATATAACTCTATGTAAACAAAGATGGCCACTGGCAGCCATGTTTAATGTCGAATCAAAATAATGTTCGACTCGGATAACCATCATGTCATGCTGATCATTTTAGAAAAAGTCCCATATCAATATCACTTATAGTTTTCAAGAAGTAGTCGCTACAAACTTATTTTTTTTAAATCTATTTTTAACTGTGGCAGCCATCTTGAATTTCTGGCCAATCTGAAATTTTGCTAGGATCAATTAGACATTAAGAGCAACATTCCTATTAAGTTTCATGAAAATCCGCCAAGTAGTTTCAGAGGAGTAGTCGCTACAAGTTTTTACTATATAACTCTATGTAAACAAAGATGGCCGCTGGCAGCCACGTTTAACGTTGAATCAAAACGATTTTTGATAAGGACCAACATCATGTCATGTTGATCATTTTAGAAAAAGTCCCATATCAATATCACTTATAGTTTTCAAGAAGTAGTCGCTACAAACTTGTATTTTGAAAATTTATTTTTAGCTTTGGCGGCCATCTTGGATTTCACATCAACATGAATTTTTGCTAGGATCAACTAGACTTCATGGGCAACATTTCTGTAAAGTTTTATGAATATCCATCCAGTAGTTTCAGAGGAGTAGTCGCTACAAATAAAAGTTAATGGACAGACGGACGGACGGACGACGGACGCCGCACCACGGCATAAGCTCTGCTGATCTCTGATCAGTAGAGCTAAAAAACGACCTACCGACCCGTTTTTTTCGGCACGACGTAACAGGAAACACCACCTTTTTTTTAGGCCTAAAATAGGGTCAGTCGGGTAACCTGAAACAGTGGCGTTTTTTGTCCTGGCCAAACAAAAGATGCTTAGTAACAGACTAGTGCATCCGACATCCCAGCCACGCCTGGGGACAGACATATCATTTTATAAATAGAATCTTAAAACTTGTTAATATCAATACATTACAGTAAAACTCAACATTCTTTATATCTATAGTAAAGTGTGTTCACTGAGAGTATTTATCAGTCAATTGATAGTACAGCAGTCGACAGGTTATCTATCCTCAAGTTCTCAGTGACAGTGCAATGCTAGTTAATGTGTATTTCATGAAAGTAAACTATTGTTTGGGGTGCAGGTTTCAGCCAAAGTATTTTCAGCATTTGAAAAGATTAATTCACGTAAATTATATATCATTGGAGCGGAATTTTTTAGAGGTAAATAAAAATACCTACCTTAGTTTTGAAAATTGTCTGAGAAATAAACATTTTACAGCATAAAATCCTTTTTTAATATTTTTTTCGCCCTATGTGAAATCATAGTTCCTGCGACAGTAGAAAATCCGAAAATCTCAAAAAAAATACTTTAATAATATTTTGTAATAAAAGTTTCAGTGTGTCTTACTTTCTGGAACCATTTTGGATAGAAATTCTAAAAAAAAAAACTTTTGATGGAGCAGAATTTAGCATTACAAATGCACTTATCAATAACAGCTTTTTGTATGTGACTTTTTTTTATTTGCCACTGTTACATTGATATTTACCTTCCGTATTATGTACTACTTAAATTGTGTCTGAAAAGTCGGGAGAAAAAACTTTGGCAGAATCAAGTTCCCCAAACAGTAACAAACCTAAGTATAGTTAGTAAGATACTGATGCATTCTAGAAATGTAGCATTTAATACCTAGTATAAATCTATCTCGAAATCTACAGTAACTGTATATTTCAAGCTAAACTATATTTTCACCCTCTAGAGAATGCAAGCATTCAATAACTAGAATACTTCACCGAAACTTGTGTTCTCTGGAAGGGCTGAAAATCTCCGAAAATCTCCCGATTTTATTCCCTATCTCTTCCTTGGTTCAATGCAAAGCATGCAATCTTCTAACCCTGACAAGCGACAGACAATGGTATCTAGTACTATCTACAATATCCATCAAAATTGCAGGACTAGCTCTAAACATTCCCTAAGAAATCTCAGCTTGACTGATTTCCTGTTCTTAATTTTCTGCATACAATATATTATCTTTTGAGAAAGCTGGGTACAAAGCTCTAAACATTCCCTAAAAAACTCAGCTTGGCTTGTTTCATGTTCTTAATTTTCTACATTCAATATATATTATCTTTTGAGAAAGCTGGGTACAAAGCTCTAAACATTCCCTAAAAAACTCAGCTTGGCTGGTTTCATGTTCTTAATTTTCTACATACAATATATATTATCTTTTAAGAAAGTTGTTTATCCATTTTCATTTGCATACATCATGCATTTTTGTCAATATGCAATGCACAATTCAATCATAACCTAATGAATTTTATTCAGATATTTTCTTTTTTTTTGTTTCAATATTCCTTTCTAATACTCTCGGAAGTTGAGTTTTCCCAGTCATGTAATGTAGGTTCAAACATCTCTCCTGCATATTGCACATTGTGTTCCGCAACGTGTGCTTTCACTGAAGTATCAAATATGCAGCAGATGTGTCTGTACCTTCATTACAAATCCCCAGTAAGAGAGTTCCGGAGAAAATCTGTTAACTGTGTACTAACCCATTGCAATGCTTTATGGGGAAATATATTTATAATAGGGAAAATAATGCGTGCAAATAAGTGTTGGGCATTTTAGTGAGCAGACCTCAGTTTAAAGTCTCAAAAATTATCGACCATACTAATGACTGTTTGCAATGTACAGGTGGGGTATCGTTTACAGCTTGACCACGTTTGAATGCGATTAAGACATGACCTCAAACTCGATTTTGGAAAAGACCATGGTTTAGTTTTCTATGATTGAATTATTCTATGGTTTTCTGAAAATTACGAAACTATTTATATACATAGCTGATGTGACTGTAAACATTTACAAATTTAATTAACTATGCCATCTGTCAAGGTCTGAAAAACATACATGTATATGGTATGCATATCTAAAACATTCCTACAAACTATATACTATCTACAAATATTTATATATTTTTAACGATCCTTACTCATGCAATCACCTACAACAAATTGCATATATACTGAAAGGAAAAAGAAACACGACACGGGAATTTCCGCTATATATAGTATATGCGGCACACTTAATTCCATATATATTCCAAGGAAATCCCAAGATGTTTTGTAAGGAAAAAAAAGTTGCAGTTAGAGAAAGGACACAACTGTGATGTTGTAGACAATTTAAACACAGTACACGTTGTAACAAGAAATTCAAAAATGTTGAAGTTCCTCTTTGAAAAATTGAGCCAGTTCAGTACTGTATTTAACGTAAAGAGTTTGCAAAATTTTGCATCCTAAGTTTGCGCAAACGCGTACTCTGTGAATAATGAAACTTTGCAGGAATACTATTTGCTGTGTTATGCATGGTTTTAGTCTTTTGTGCAAAAGGAAAGATCTTATGTAGCCATGTACCTTTCGATTAACAACAGCATATTGTACATACAATATATAGCGGAAATTCCCGTGTCGCGTTTCTTTTTCCTTTCAGTATATATATAACTTACGACATGCCTTACTGGATCTAGTTTTAACTGGATTTTATAGGTGATGTAATACTAGCTCTGAATGTAATTGATGCTAGGATGTATTATGCTTTAAATGTTTAATGAGACACGTTTAATACAAAAGCTACATGCAGTCCAAACTGTGCATGCTTTGCAATGGGCTACAACCACAAGAGGCATATAATAAACAAACTCTCAAAATTCTTTATTATATTTAATATTGATTACATATTCAAATGATTTGTATAATTATGACAAACAAGCAACTAGCGAGTTTTGAAAGAATTTGTGCGTTTTTTTTAATCAATTTAACAAATGTTTAACCCCACTTATCAACAACTTCAATACATTATCAACTTCAGGAGAACCTCCTCATAACTAGAATGATGTTTCAAGAAACACTTGTGTCACCTGCCATGTGCTTATTTGAAGTTATTTAAGCTTGGGTCTGGTTACTGGTTAAAGCTTTATGGAATGGGGCATAACTCTGCCGAAATGAAAGTCAGAGTTATTGGGTATGTGTAACAACATAACTTGGGGTAAGATGAAAATGTTTCAGCAGTTTCATGAGCATAGGTCAAATACTTTTCAAGTTATGAGCAATGTCAGGTCGCAGCCTGAAATGTGAAGGACGGACTGGCAATGGACAAAGTGATCCCATAAGTGTCTGCCATGCTAAGCAGGCGACACAATAAAGTATTATATTTTTTAAATACTTTTTTTTCCACTTTGAGTTAGATGCAGTGTGAATGCAGCAATGCAAAAGGCAGCCATATTAATTATCATACAACACTGTAAGCAATCAACCAAGGCACATCACATTCAAGATTAAGTAAGTTAATTATCATCAGAAATGCAGTTAATAATCTCATGCATTACCTTTATTCCCAGTTTACTTTAAATATCAAATTAGTCATGTTTTACTGGTGTGAATCTTACAGCAGATAATAAAATAGATTTCAGTTTAATAATAATTTCATTCCTATACGAAATAATGTAGTTTGTGTATTACTACAGGCTATACACCCTCTGCCCATGAAGTTTGTGTATTACTACAGGCTATACACCCTCTTCCCATGTAGTTTGTGTATGACTACAGGCTTTACACCCTCTGCCCATATAGTTTGTATTAGCAGAGATCTAAGGTTTATTACATCTCTGGTATTAGAGGGAGCACTAAGTTGTTGCAGACTGTTTGTGTGTTACTTTTAATGCACACTAGATAGTGCACTAAACTAGTGTAGTTTGTGTATATTACTTTCAATGCACACTAGATAGTGTAATGAACTAGTGTAGTCTGTGTGTATTACTTTTAATGCATACTAGATAGTGCACTAAACCAGTGTAGTTTTTATTACTTTCAATGCACACTAGATAGTGTAATGAACTAGTGTAGTCTGTGTGTATTACTTTTAATGCATACTAGATAGTGCACTAAACCAGTGTAGTTTGTATTACTTTTAATGCACACTAGATAGTGCACTAAACTAGTGTAGTTTGTGTGTATTACTTTTAATGCATACTAGATAGTGCACTAAACCAGTGTAGTTTGTATTACTTGTAATGCAAACTAGATAGTGTACTGAACTAGTGTAGTCTGTGTGTATTACTTTTAATGCATACTAGATAGTGCACTGAACCAGTGTAGTTTTTATTACTTTCAATGCACACTAGATAGTGTACTGAACTAGTGTAGTTTGTGTGTACTTTTAATGCACATAAGATAGTGTACTGAACTAGTGTAGTTTGTGTGTATTACTTTCAATGCACACCAGATAGTGTACTGAACTAGTGTAGTTTGTGTGTACTTTTAATGCACACCAGATAGTGTACTGAACTAGTGTAGTTTGTGTGTACTTTTAGTGCATGTCAGAGAGTACACTAAAATAATGACATCTGTATGTGTAGTACTTCAGGATACTTAGTGCATGTTAGAGAGCACTAAAATAATGGTCTGTATGTGTAGTACTTCAGACTACTTAGTGCATGTTAGAGAGTGCACTAAATAATGACATCTGTATATGTAGTACTTCAGGATACTTAGTGCATGTCAGAGAGTGCACTAAAATAATGGCCTGTATGTGTAGTACTTCAGACTACTTAGTGCATTTTAGAGAGCACTAAAATAATGACATATATGTAGTACTTTAGACTACTTAGTGCATGTCAGAGAGTACATTAAAATAATGACATCTGTATGTGAAGTACTTCAGACTATTTAGTGCATGTTAGACAGTGCACTAAAATAATGACATGTATAGTACTTCATGCTACTTAGTGCATGTTAGAGTGCACTAAAATAATGGTCTGTATGTGTAGTACTTCAGACTACTTAGTGCATGTTAGGGTGCACTAAAATAATGACATATATGTAGTACTTCATGCTACTTAGTGCATATTAGAGTGCACTAAAATAATGACGTCCGTATATGTAGTACTTCAGGCTACTTAGCGCATGTTAGAGTGCACTAAAATAATAACATATGTGCAGTACTTCATGCTACTTAGTGCATGTTAGAGAGTGCACTAAAATAACGACATCTGTATATGCAGTACTTCAGATTACTTTGTGCATGTTATAGAGTGCACGGCAATAGTGACATCTGTTATATGTGCATCTGTTATATGTGTAGTACTTCATGCTACTTAGGTTACTTCAGGTTACTTAGTGCATTTTAGAGAGGGCACTCAAATATAGATGTCCAGTATTTCAGGCTACTTAGTGCATGTTAGAGAGGGCACTCAAATATAGATGTCCAGTATTTCAGGCTACTTAGTGCATGTTAGAGAGCGCACTCAAATATAGATGTCCAGTATTTCAGGCTACTTAGTGCATTTTAGAGAGGGCACTCAAATATAGATGTCCAGTATTTCAGGCTACTTAGTGCATGTTAGAGAGGGCACTCAAATATAGATGTCCAGTATTTCAGGCTACTTAGTGCATGTTAGAGAGGGCACTCAAATATAGATGTCCAGTATTTCAGGCTACTTAGTGCATTTTAGAGAGGGCACTCAAATAATGACGTCTATGTGCAGTACCCTAGGCTACTTAGTGCATGTTAGAGAGTGCACTAAAATAATGATGTCTGTGTGCAGTACCCTAGGCTACTTAGTGCATGTTAGAGAGTGCATTAAAATAATGACATCTGTATGTGTAGTACTTCAGGCTACTTAGTGCATGTTAGAAAGTGCACTAAAATAATGACGTCTGTATGTATAGTCGGGTTTTCTACTGCATATTAGAGAGTGCACTGAAATAATATTGTAGTTTGTGTGTATAGTAAGGCTATAATCCTCAGACCATTTAGTACACGTTATAGACCACTCAAATAATGTCACAGTTATATTCAAGTGAATACAAAGTTGGAAAAACAATATAATACAGACATTTGCAGTTAGGTTTTTTTCCCCCATTTTCCATATAAATTAACTGCAATATTTAACATACAATCTGTTCACCTGAGTAAAAAGTAATTACTTAAACCACAACCAACGGCTCCCAAGAAAAACAGTTTAATCAAACACTTTATCAGAAAACTTTCCAAATTTAATAAAGAGAATCTATGATTACAATAATATTTTGCTATGGATATATCAATTTTGACTAAAGTTACATGCAATTATGTAATGGAGGCTATCACCATGACAACTAATTACCTGTTACCATGGAAACTAGAAGCTGCTGGAGATCGGCCATCTCTGGACCAAGAAAATCAAAGGAATCAGAGGTGGGTAGGTTAGAAGTACCATCCCGTGACTCAGGGAAAGGTTGGCAGTCAGAAAACTGAAAATAACAAGCATGCAAACATGACGCACAACATGCTTGGAGAACAGTCGTATGACATGTGTAGCGCAGGAAGAAAAGCATTCCAAAATCAAACATACAAGGTGAAACCAGGAGAAAGTTGTTCAAAAGTTTTAATTTTTATTTGTTTTTCTGATAAATTTCAGACTCATTGTTAAAAAATTACTAAATACAATTAAAAATTTAGTTTTGTTTACTAAAATGTAGGACTACCCGGTAAACTAAAACTTTGATGGCTTAAATTTCGTGCACAATATACTCAAACTCTGTGACCTGAATCATACTAGATTTCATATTTATATATCAGAAAAAATGTGTAAACATTTCAGGAACTTGTGAGTGAAACTGAACATGATATTCTTTTTCTTTCTTTTTTTTGATCTCCTTTTACAACAAATTTATTTTCTTACTACTTATGGTTTCATGAATACATTTATACATGTAGCTGGTGAAATATAGCTTTTAACCAGTAAACTAGTTTATTTCGTTAGTTTAAACCTGCTCAATGACACATCTATTCATGTAGGTGAGAGAAATCTTCTTTTTATATTTTATTTCAAAATAATGTTTACACTATTTTTGTCATATATATATATATATAACCTTCTGATCAAATACTCTTGGAAGACAACTGGCTGGAGCTTATCAGACATTCAGTTTAAACTGTTTTTAAATACCATACAAGAGCAAACAATGATCTTTGAATACACTTCCTGTACATTCATTTTAAATTACAGAGTAATAGAAAAAGGAGATGCATGTGGTCTTAGTCAAATCAATGAGATATATTGGTAATGATGATGCAAAAATTTCATTTCCCCAAAATAAACAGGATAAACTGCTCCAGCCAGATTACTGAAGTAACAGTGGAAGAAAGATGTGGGTCACAACAAGAAGTAACAACAGTAAAAGCAAGCAATGCTGGGAAAACAAACAGAGATATAAATACATGTTACTAAACAACACCAGGTAGAACATGTTCAACACATAATCAACACACAATAAAAGATGAATTTCGTAGGAATTTTTAAAAGCATCACACAATAAGGTATGTTATTATTAATTTTGTTTTCAATTAAAAGAAAGTTAGCTTATAGCAGGCCATAATGGTCAAAGAAACTAACCCACCAAATAACGGCAAAATTACACAATAAAACCGTGTATCAAAACTCTATCTAGGTGTTCAGGTCATATAATAACAATATTTTTGTACAGAATAAAAGTAAAAAAAGATTCACAGATTCTAAAAATACCCATGACTGAATAATTATGCGTGAAACGAATTACTAGTTGGTAACTCTTAATTCGACGCTCCAGTTTCGGGGTTTGTCCTGGCTGATTAAAGCCGGTTACATTCTGTCTATAGTTGGATTCTCAAAATATATGTTATATATGTACCTTGTCATCAGTAGGTTTAGAAACGATGTAAAAAAATGTGCCTGTTGTTGGCGGGATAGCTACTTTAAATTGAGATTTGAATGAAGTAATGAGTGTTTTAGTTTTAGAGATTTTACAAGTTATAATACATAGCATGCAACGAATCAAGATATTTATTCAAATATTTTTTGTTAAAATTCTTTACAAGTAGTAACATGTAGTCATAATGGAGAAAGAGAAGTTGTGACAGATTATTCCTACTTGTGATGCCATGTGATTCATGCGTTTAAAACTATATATTCATAGTATACTATCAAAGCAGTCAAAGGGTTATTAAGAGGAAAATGTATTAGATTTTATGAGTCTAGATGTAATTTATTGAATTCAACCTGAGGTGAAAAATGAACGATGATATTATCTTAAAAAATTGTTCTTATCCTTATGTTATAAAGTATGTATTTACTGTTGATGCTGATAATTTGACTTCGACCAACTTATATAAGCAAGGTCTTTTAACTTGTTCAAATGAATAATGACCGTTATTTTGTATCTTGCTTATTGGAACAAGTGATTCCAGGAAGATTGATGACAATGATGATATTCTTCAGATGTGTCACCCGTCCCCTCCCCGCACCCCCACGCACTCCCTCATGCCCACACTCTCTCTCCATTCAACCCCCACCCCTATATTTCAATATATTTGAGCATGTGGGGGGCCATTATAACCTACTCCTACAACTATGTGCAGCTACTTAGTTTAACCCTTTTGCTGCCAAATTTCAAATGTCGTCGCTAAAATTTCATTCAAACCTTCCGGTGATGTTTTATATATAAAGTGTTATGGAAAACATTCTTACCGAGTGGCGACCAGTGTAAAGCCTTATCAGCCGGTACATGATATACAGGCTGATCTGGGTTTATACTGGTCATAAAAATCAATGTCTTCGACTGTGGCAGCGAAAGGGTTAAGAGTAAGAAATACGCTAATTGTCACAAATGACTGGCCTATTTTACACGTCATCCTAAGAAAATGATGCAAACCAAAAGTAAAAGAAAAACTCTTTCATAACAAGAAGATCAAATGGGCCTGAAGCGCTCACCTGAAAGTTATGTTACCAATCCAATGTACAAAGATTGACATAATGAAAGCTTGTCATCTTTGACCCTAAGTGTTTTATTTGTAAAAAATGTAGAAAGCTTCAAATCTGTTCAGCTGTACCAAGAGAAGATTTTTTAATTTGTATTTGGATTGACACCCCTAGTTCTTCCTAGATTGCCTACACTCCCTTTAAGCAGCACTGGAAGTATTTTAAAAATTTTAAACTTGCAGCGAGTTTTTTTCTATATAACTTGAATATATGCTAATCATTATTAACCCTTAACCCCCTACATATATATAATGGAATGTTCTTTCTTTGAATTAAGACCATTCCATTTATGTGACAAAGGGGTGTTTTTTGAGTTAGTCGCAGGCTGATCTGGGTTTACAATGGACGCAAAGGCTATTACAGTCGTGCTTAGCGGGTTAACAACTAGTTAAAGAGTTCAAAGCAATTTTGTTTCTGATAATTCATTTTAGAGAGTTAATGACTGGATGCAGACGCTGAAAGAAGAGCAGTCACAATAGCTCGCTTTGAGCCTTCGGCAAAAGTAAGCTAAAAATATTGCCCTTTTATGTGCATTTAACCCTTAGCCCGCTATGAATGCATAATGGACTGTCCTTTCTTTTGATTTAGACCATTCCATTTATGTTACAAATGGATGTTTTGGAGAAATGACTGATGAGCAGCAAGACATTGTAAACCCTGATCAGCCTGCAAGTTACTCGCAGGCTGATCTGGGTTTACAATGGAAGCAAGGGATATTGTAGTCGCCCGGTTAATGCCACTCGTTTATATAAACAGAAGAGATTTAAAGGTTCATGTGACTTGTGATGTTATTTTGAAATATTAGACAATGTATAATGCAACAAGACCTGGGTTATTTCAAAACAAGTATTTATCTCTGTTAACTCTAACATTATCTAGATCACGTTAATCGAGATCACAACATCTGCATGCAGCTAGAACAACAACAGGTGTTACTACGGAAACAAGAGAAACTCACCCAAGGTCAAGATGAAATGTTACGATGTTGAAAATGATCCGTGACATGATCGTCAGAATTCGTCCTTTGTGATGGTCATGTGTGAGAGAGAAGTGCTTCAGATTCGTTCATTAACACACCTTTTTTTTTACCTCGAAACATTTTTAGAAACATTTATAATGATGTGTTTAGTTGGATATAAGCAGAACTTCTTTATCTTGTCTTGTTGACAGTACAAAATCGGTGTGGTTGGCATTTATGTTTAGACACATTTTCAGTTAAAGGTCAGGTTGTTTTTTTGTTCTCAAATTTTATTACAAAAATGTTCTACAGCAAGAGGGTGTACAGAAAAATACAGCTGAAAGTATGGTGGGAAATATGACCAAACAACATGACTGGATGGATGTTTCAACTGCAACTTCAAGACTGCCATGTGTCCCTTCTTTAAGAATTTCTTCTCTTTTTTATTTTTCATTTAGACAAAAAATTGAGTAGGAGGGTCTGAGAACCAAAAACTGAACTGAACTAGAAGGGTTTTCCACGAAACACCTGTGTCTCCTGTCATGTACTTATTTCAGCAAGGACAATTTTATTACAAAGTTTGAAGACAAGGTATGCCCTCATTCGTGAACAGTCGAACACAAACAATTGTTTAAGTTTTATGAAAAGGGGCAAGCTCTGCATGAGTAATTGATAAGGAAGAAATGTTTATGACCATAGGTTAATATTTAAGTTTTTGCCAAATTATGAGCTAGGTTAGGTTGCAGGTTTAAGTTTTATGAATTGGGGCATAACTCTGCTGGAATGGAATATTCAGAGTTATTGGGAATGTCAATGGCACTGAATTATTGATAACGAAGAACTACATGTACAGAAAGTTTCATGACCATAGTTCAATATTTTGACAAGTTGTGATGTAGGATAGGGTGCAGGTAGAAGTTTTATGAAAAGGGTCGTATCTCTGTCAAAATGAGTTATTGGACGTGTAATGATATGCCTTGTGGTAAGATGAAGATGTGCGTGAATTTGCATGAACATACATGTAGGTCAAATGCTTTTCAAGTTATGGCCAAGGTTAGGTTGCAGATTAAAGTGCGATGGATGGCTGATGACAACAGACGAAAGTGATCCCTAAGTGTCTGCCATGCCACACAGGGGACACAAAAATGTATCCATGGGAAACAGATGCCCAGCTTTTTGAGAACTAAAAAATGAACTAGAAGACATATCCATAAGACATACATTTCAGTGGGAACATGTGACTGTCATGTAGTATGTATGATGTTTTAAATGGCGGTTATTGTGCCAGAAATCGACTAAATCAACAGAATATAAAAAATTCTCAATGTCATTCACATTGACCTACTTGAGGTTTGAACTGTTTAACATGTTTCTGTCATAGAGATGTGTGTATGTTGAACAAAGTAGGTCAAGGTCATCAGTACTAACGGTAAGAGCATTCCGTGTTCAGGTCATGTACATGAATGTGTGTACAAAGTTTCATAGTTTTATAGCTTTTGCTGTCTGAGTTTAATGTAAATGAAAAGTAGGTCAAGGTCAAATATACTGACCTACACTGACCTACTTTTGGTAGGTAACTATTGCCGTCATATAAAATATGTGTTAAGTTTGAAAGCTCTACGACTTAGGCTGAGAAATGGACTCAGGGGCGTAGCCAGGCATACTTCTGTACGCCCGGGCGTACTCAAGAAAATCGAATGTGAAAAAATAAATGTGCTTATTTTTTTTAAATCAGCAATAAAAATTGAAGTGGGGTAGGGGGTGAGGCACTATTTTTAAAAACACTTAAGAATGGAGGCAAAAGCCTCCAAAATCTCGCTCAAATAAAGCCACAAACCTCCGAAATTGCACTCAAATTTCAAAACCCACTCTCGCACCCCCAGGGCTTATTCTCCAAAAGGCTCTGGCTACGCCCCTGGGACTGAATCAAAAACTTGAATGTAAAACTTTAATGTTCACATAGATGGATGGTCGGACAAGAGTAACGCTAAATTCTGTGACGTCGCGTAACACTGGCCTACTGGACAGAACCAAACACCAGACAGAGTCTGAAGCCCCAGAGGCAATTTAAAGCAGTGTGGAGTACCTTTACCCATAAAGCTTTAAGAAACAAGGCTATGCATGCGGCTGCCATCATGACAAGCTGAGATGACAAGCTGAGATAGATCTCTTTATAAAGCTGTCCCGATTCGTTTCATTGATGACTGGTCATTTACTAGTTACACAAATGATTGATCAAAAGCTTTCAACTTCCATGATTGGTCATTATTTATTATAAATATGAATATTCAGACAAACTTCTGAGAACTTGACCAATATTATGGGGGAGGGGAAACAAGTGGTGTATGCAAAATGATCTTGGGAGAACATTATATCTGTGATTATCTTTCGCTTTCAGTTTTAGACTCGGTCAAAAGTACTCAATGCCGATTTATGCTGATTTATGAATCTAGTATATGATGGTAATGTAGAATAAATATTGAATTGTCAACTGAATCATTTATCGGTAAGTGTAAAACAAATCATCGACTTAAGACTAGAATATGGAAAATTCCCAGCATCGGATGAAAGGTCATTCTAAATTTGTCTGCAGATTAAAACAAAAAGTTTAAAAAATTAAGTTCAACCACACAAAGCATTTTCAAATGCCAACTCTTCAGATTTAACACATTTTAAAAAATTAAATTAATAAAAATATGTTTGTAACTAGTTTTAATGATAACAATTTTAACATACATGTAATCTATACCAAAATAGTTTGAATGTAGTTATTTCAGTGCTCCAGATAAGATGCGTATCCGCGAGGGGTGTGCTAAACACAAAACTATTGTAACTGTAACTGTATATGATCAGTCAGGGGTGTACATGTACCTTGTTTAACCCTTAACCCGCTACACATAATTATATCATAACTTGTATCTCTTTGAATTAAGACCATTCCATTATGTGACAAAGGAGTGTTTTGGGGAAAATTGACTGATCAGCAGATGGACATTGTAAACCATGATCAACTTGCGAGTTACTCACAGGCTGATGAAAAAATATTTCACTTTGACACAGAGTAAGATTTTATTCCTCTTACTTTGGTAAAATAACTTCCGTGAAAAAAATTTTTATCTTAATAAAACTAGTCTCAGTAAAACTAGTTCTGCAGTAAGGCCAAGCAATAAATCCTTTTAACAGAAAACTTGAGGTTAAGGGTCAACATTTGTTTCTTAATATATTTTGTAGGTAATTCAACTTTATCAAATGTCGAATCGAATTATCGAATTTGTCAAAAGATATTTCTTCAAATACCACACAAGTGTTCTGTTAGATATACGCCAAAATGCACCATTACATAGCTAAGTTTTAAAAAACACAAACGACACAAGAAAATCGGTAGAACTGATGGGTGCTCCCCGAAATGTATCCTCAACTTATCACATGGCCTTGTATCACCCAGCACTTTTCAATTTGCAGTTCCATTAGTAGTTTATGCTCCAGATAAAAAATCTAAGTATAAAATTACAAAGGACAATAACTATAATTTGATGACAGAGTTACGGTTCTTGCACTCTGCACTTCCTCTCATTGCCCTCTATCATTGTATGAAGTTTCATTGCAGTCCCATCAGTAGTTCTGAAGATATGCTCCGGACAAAAATTCTAAGTATAAAATTACAAAGGGCAATAACTATAATTTGATGACAGAGTTACGGTTCTTGCACTCTGCACTTCCTCTCATTGCCTTCAATCATAGTATGAAGTTTCATTGCAGTCCCATCAGTAGTTCTGAAGATATGCTCCGGACAAAAATTCTAAGTATAAAATTACAAAGGGCAATAACTATAATTTGATGACAGAGTTACGGTTCTTGCACTCTGCACTTCCTCTCATTGCCCTCTATCATTGTATAAAGTTTCAATGCAGTCCCATCAGTAGTTCTGAAGATATGCTCCGGACAAACATTCTAAGTATAAAATTACGAAGGGCAATAACTCTAAATTGAATGAAGACAGAGTTACAGTTCTTGCACTCTGCACTTCCTCTCACTGCAATCTATCATTGTGTGAAGTTTCATTGCAGTCCCATCAGTAGTTTTGAAGATATGCTCCGGACAAAAATTCTAAGTATAAAATTACAAAGGGCAATAATTCTAATTTGCATGAAGACAGAGTTAAGCTTCTTGCACTCTGCACTTCCTCTCATTGCCCTATATCATTGCGTGAAGTTTCAGTGCATGATATACTCCGGACATTCCAAGTATAAAATTACAAAGGGCAATAACTCTAATTTGCATGAAGACAGAGTTACGGTTTTGCACCCTGCACTTCCTCTCATTGCCCTCTATAATTATGTGAAGTTTCAGTGCAGTCCCATGATATGTTCCTGACAAAAATTCTAAGTATAAAATTACAAAGGGCAATAACTTGTTTAACTAATTTGAATGATGACAGAGTTACGGTTTTGCACTTTAAACTTCCTCTCATTGCCCTCTATAATTATGTGAAGTTTCATTGCAGTCCCATCAGTAGTTTTGAATATATGCTTAAGACAAGAAAGTGTGACGGACACGCGGATCCGACGTCCCCACCGATGTTACCTTGCGTTTTGTCCTTTGTTTAAGATCAAAGGAATGACCACTTAAAGAACAAGAACACGGACGGATGGACGGTTGGAGCGGCAACTATATGCTCGCCCTTCTGGGAGCATAAAAAAAGGACCCCACTAGTCTGTCTGGCCTATATATGCATTTTAGGATAACCTAAACAAGTTACTTAAAAAAAATCATTACACCCCTGACCGATATACAAGCTGCAGTAGCAGTGACACCTCCAATTTATATTATTTTAATTTGCATTCTTGAGGATACACATTGGAACAATTTGAAATTAATTCAATAACGAACATTTAAAATTCAGTGATGTATTTTTCTTCCTCACTTTAAATGGAAAGCTAAGCCTCAAAAAGTTGGCTTAAGGTCTCAAAGAGAGTGTGCTCTTATGTGTTTAAAATATAAAAAGTTTAAAGTATAAAGGCCTTGTCAATATGAATTTTAGGGAAAAGGACAATATTGGATCCCAAAAAGATCCAAAACACATCACTGAATTGTTTAAAAATTTAATAAATCGAATCAGGATGTTATGTGTTTCTACTGGAGATTGTTTTGTAATTGATGAATATAAATTAAATCTATTAAACAATACAAGATTATTATTCTAGACATATAATATGGCACTTCGACATCTAAAACAAGTTGAATAGTACAATGAAAATGAATCACTTTTATGTTCTAAACATAAAACGGTCACATACATGTACATGTACCAACTGGGGATTTGATTTTTAATAAAAAAAAAAAGAAAAGAATAGAATCTATATAGAAATCATACTGTTGGACAGTTACTGAATAAAGATATAAAGCATAGAATAAAGAAGACGCTCTATTGGTTAACATGTAACTATGTAATTTTTCAATTACATGTACAACAACAAAGTTATTGCATTTCAATAACAACTGCAACATCAATTTTGCTCATTGTCAAACTTGCCCAAGATGTAATTAAAACGAGACCTTCAAATCAAATAAACGAGTTTACTGATGAACATGTTTACAAGCTAAAATTTGTTTATGTAATACATGTAGGTAGAGTATGGTCTCATTGAGATGGTTGATTTAATTTGTAGCATGTCCATTTCAACTGCCTGCCATACTCTTTCAATAACTGATAGTTAGAATACATCAGTCATTCCGACGTTTTTCTTAATTAAATTGTTTACAACTGTGCAAATACAAAGGAAATGTCAGGAACCATGCTACAATTATCACTGAAGGTTATGAATACCCCCGCTTTTTTATTCTAAGACAAACAAAGGGCCATAATTCTGTAATAAATTAGGCAATCAACAATGGGTAATGTACAGGGGCATAAGGTCATCAGTTGTAATGAGTATATGAAGTTTGGGAACAACTCATTCAAAACTGTTTGAGAAATGCTATAAATAAAAATGTGTTGCGCAACGTGACACGACAAAAATGTATTACGCGAAGTGACGAGACAAAAATGTGTTACGTGAGGGACGCGACGCGACGTTATGGGCAGCATGATTCCTATAGCCCCCACTTCACATTGTGAAAGCGGGGTATGATAATGAAGACTAATAACTCATTGTCAAACTCGCCTTTTTAAATCAAATATGTTTTTTTAAAACCCAAAACTGTTTTATACTGAAGTTATCGTGTTTTCAAGATGACCTTGAACTGACCACGGACGGACGGGGCCGACAACAGACCAATGCATGAGCTCGTCTAGCCTTTGGCTAGTAGAGCTAAAAAAAAATAATATCAGGCTATGAAGAGAGAAATAAAATAAAACAACAAAATAACAAGAAATGAAAATCAAATCAAAGATAGGTAGTATAAATGAAGGGAGGGACACTAACGTTCAAACCAGAGTTGTGTATTTTGGAATAGGAGTAACAATTCTACACAAATAAATACTACAGATTCAGTTTATTTAATGTGTTGTTGTTGTTTATATAAAATTGATACAACATTATGTATTGCAACAACGCCCGAAATATGGCCGTCAGACTAGTTAAAATGAATCACATAATTATCCTTTTTTTTTTTTAATGAATACAAATTATTATTCGAGGCAGTATAACAGACAAAAAAGATGTATATTAATAATATATATACTCACAAAAAAAGCAAATATTGCTTTTAAAAATGATTATAAAACGTCTATAAAATGGTCAATTTATTAATTATGATTGGGTTAAACAAAGCAAACTCTTTACTTAAATACTGGTCATCTAAAATATGATCAGGGCTTGAAAATATTTCACTTGTGTGCCAAAAAACTAGTAGTGGACGGTTTCTGGAACATGTTTACCTGTTTAAATTGCAGTTTTCCCCCGGTATTTTTTAACCTAATATGAGGGAAATTATGGGTATTTGGAAAATAAAATTTCAAGAGTAACTTCAATAAAATGGGAATTCTGCATGGTTTTAAAGAAATCTGCATAGGGAATAGGGTCTATATTTGGCCCCGTGGGACATCGGACCCGGGGACACCTAGAACAAGCCCTAAATTGATTTCCAGTACTGTATTCTGCAAACTATGGATACCAATGTAGACGTGCCATTCTTTTTTAAAATAGGCGGTGGGGAGAGAATGAAGCATTTTGAAAGCCCACTCCCTAGATTACGAGTTTCTCTTGACCACAACCACTATTTTGGAATCACTGTCAGATTATCACCAACCCCAGATGCTACACTGCACAAGCATCTTGCATCCTTAACCCGCTACATGTAATGGACTGTTCTTTCTTTAAATTAAGACCATTCTATTTATATGACAAAGGGGTGTTTTGGGGAAAATGACTTCCGTACACGGTTAACCCTGATCAGGGTTTACAATGGACGCAAAGGCTATTATAGTCGTGCTAAGCGGGCTAAGGGTTAAATAACCTCCTCTAGGGAATATTAGACACTTTTAAAGTTTGAATAGAGCTACAATACGCTCACGCGAAACCCACACTTCACTCGCTTCGCCGAGTTTGGTCGTATCGACTTCCGCACGTATCTACGCGGAGTCAGTGTTTGTACTCGGTGAATTCACGCGGCGAAAGTATGCCATTGTCGAGTCACTCACACTCTGAGTTACTCCACGTAGAATCCAATTAACCATGAGTGCACACCTGTGGTGATTTATTACTGGGAAAAAATCAGAATTTTCCGACAACTTTTCAACTTGTCCGATATCGCACTTGAAAAAGCAATCAATTGCCAGAAAAAGTACAAACAATGAGACGCTGAGTGCATCTTTTATGTGCAAAGTTGACACGACTGATAAATACAATGAATAAATTTTGAAACAAATACGTATTTCAAACTTTTAATGCATTTAATCACAAGTTTTGTTCATTTTTGTTGTCAGGAAGTCACAGTTTTCCTACCGACATAAATACCCATAATCCTTGGCCATGTATGTATCTTTTAACAAGGCGGCACTAATAACGGGTTTATGACCCGGAATTCTTTACCATTTTTTCTGATTATTTCTGACTAAAGAACCCATCGATGTAATAATAAACTTCAGAATAGTAAAATTTGTTACAAAAAAAAGACTAATTAAAAAAATAATTATAATTTCCAGTATAAAAATTACTAATTGAATGTTATGTTCAGTCGCCGCGAAGCCGGTAATAGGAACCGCCATATAACTGTCGTGACCCAGTATACATAATCCGCGCATTCAAATTTTCCCACATCCGCTTTTCCAAAACAAAACAAAAGTCTTCTTCTGCTTCGATTTTTTCAAAGTTATTGAATAATTATGCATTAAAATGACTGCAATTAGAAAAAGTTGCACCTTTTACCTGTGCAGTGGCATAAGTACGCCGAGAAGCTTTTCCAACTCCGCGTAGTTTTATCATCGAAACTCCGCGTAATTACGCGATTTGTAAATTCCTCACTCGGCGTGAAAGACTAAAGTGTGGGTTTCGCGTGAGCTGTACTGTATTACAGTAGATCATAAATGACACCGATCAAAGTGAATCCTATATGGATAGGTTATAGATCAGTTATAGGAATTTTAACAAATTAAGTTCAAGGGAGCGATAGCGCCCACAGAATTTATTTCTTTAATAAAGTGAGCTATAACCAACTTAAAGATCAACGCGCACATTCTCTGGCGGCTTCTTTTTATCTGCATTAGTTTTGCAGCAACCCTATTAATTGACAGCTGTCTTGGCTGATTTTCAGCAACTTTCTACTCTACACACAATGTTAGGCGGGGCTTAGTTGAAAGTCCAATAATTGAAATACTTACTGAAAATCACAGATATTGCAAATATTGTTCCCATGTGATAATAAGACTGCCAAAAAGTTTAAAACCTCTCTTTGACCATTAGAAGTAAGATTTGATTACACTAAAAGTCAGCAATCATCCAAAGGTAACACAAACAATCTTGACAAATGTTATCAAAGACACATCACATGTTTTCTAGAACCAATGT
>JAWPHD010009855.1:0-99601 GCA_037043455.1 Cyrtodaria siliqua | reverse complement strand
GTTTAGCTCGACTTTTTCGAAGGAAAAAATGCTATCGTCATCACCTGATCGTCGTCTGCATCCGGGTTAAAGTTTGTATGTAGGATTGTATCTGCGAAACTGTATGATGCATTGAAACTTCACACATGTATTCGGCATCATTAGACGCCATCATACATCCAGGTTCTATAACTCAGGCTTTTATTTTAACCTGCGTCCGGGTTAATGTTTGTATGTAAGCTTGTATCTCCGAAACTGCATGATGCATTGAAACTTCACACATGTATTAGACACCATCATACAGTCAGGTTCTACAACTCATGCTTTTATTTTAACAAAATTATGGCCTTAACAATATTATGGCCACTTTTATACTTAGAAAATTTGGTTAAAGTTTGTATGTAATCTCCGAAACTACTTAACATAATGGATTGAAACTTCACGAATGTATTCAACATCATGGTACCTTTTATACTTGCAAAATTTGGTTAACAATTGCAAAAATTCTCTGTTCTGCAATTAAGCAAAATTGTGCCATTAGTTCACCATAGTTTCCCAATATATAAACATGGCTTTGAGTCCAGCATCTGCACAGATAGGCAGTGCTTCTTATCTTTATTAATGATCACCAACCCCTGGAGTATCAAGTTTGTTCAAATGAAGTCCCTGGGGACAAAAATGACTACACTCCGAGGGTGCAAAGTTTGTATGTAGAGACTTTGCATTTTTTGCATAGACTTATATATGAAAAACTTGAAAAAACTTCTTCTCTGAAACCACAAGGCACAGAGCTCTCATGTATTGTCCCATTGATGCAAAAAGGTACCAAGTGACATTTTCGTAGTTTTGAGAAAAACGCAATTGAAGTTTTGGATTGTTGCGAAAAATCACATACTGCTATTTAAATGTTGCAACTTTGCACAACTGGGAAAAATACTATTAAGAATATGATAGTAAATGTTTATTTCACTAATCTTTCTTTTTAAAGACGATTTTTGCCATTTTTGTACTTGGTTCCTTTTGGTTGCATGAAACAATTTCGGCATTGTCAGATGGTACCGTTTTACTCCAATGGGATGATATTATAGTTGTCTTGGTAATACTGTACATTTTAAGTGAAAAATTATCAGGTTAATTTTATCCCTTGCCAAAAGATCTAGTAACCAAAAACACCATTAAAATGATAAATGCACAAAGTTACTAGTGTGTGCAATAAGGTACCATATGATGGCATATGTCAGTTGGCACCTTTTTGCACGAAATGAATAAGATATAATGTATTGTTTTATTAATGCTAAAGAGGTACCATAATAACACACTTGGTACCATTTTGCACCAAGGAAATGACAGAAATGTGAATGGCCTTCTTATTACATATATGTCATAAAATCCTTAATTGAAGGAATATAGCTTAGATCTTTATACAGTATTAAGTTTACATGAAATTAAAATGAAATATGTCAAAAAGTCATTTCTGGCCAAAATGTTGGATGTTACCTTTTTGCACCAATGGGACGATATTACATGTTGCGTTTTTTTCCCCCTAGAGATTGTTCAAATGGTGACCCTGGGGTCGGATCTAGCTCTGCCAAGGAGGTCACAGTTTTAAATAGAGTTATAAAGGAAAAAAAAATCTTCTCTGAAACTAATATTTTGCATGTACCATAAGCTGATGATTCTTTTTTAAGTTTGAATAAATCAAGACCATGGACAAATTTGGCCCCACCCGAGATTTCCGTGTTTTACACAGACTTAATATGGAAAACCTAAAACAATTTTCTTCTCTTAAACCATAGTTATAAACTTACTGAGCAAGAACAGATGGATACATAGAGTTTAATAACCAGTGTTTTTGAGGTAAAATATCTAATTCTGAAAATGGCTAAATGTTTTAGTCGAATTGTAGCAGTACCTCCTTGTGTTTGAAACCGTTGCGCCCCTCACAGCTGCGGGTTCGAATCCCTGGAAGCTTCGCTTGTGAGAACGGGAGGTATACCCAGGAAAAAAGGGGGTGGTCTGCCTCCACCACTACAAAATTAACCGTCATATATAGCCTAAATGTGCTGAAAATGATTCTGAACAACATTCAACCAACCATCAACCTTGTCAGATTGTATCTAAACACATGTAGCAAACCATTATCTTGTAAACATTGATTTTCTGTTTCTTGGTTGCCTTCAAATGAATTATTTGAGATCTCACTGCACAAGAAATGTCTTGGCAGAAGGGTAAAATCCCCCGAAAACAATGATCGTGGCTCTGGCAAAAAATGGAGGATTTATAACAGAATTTGCAGCAACTCTGCAGTTCTGCAGGTGAGAAGGTTCTAGGCCCATTCTGCCTACTTATAATATTATATATATCTCGATATAAATGGAATGTTCATTCTTGTTGGCATCATATAACCTTTTTGCGTTGGTGTGCCATAAAAGCCTGTTCAGTTCAGACAACCTGCTGAATTATGCACCCTATTCCTATTTTTGTTTACCTATCGTCATCAATTATACTTAAACAACTCAAAATGTTCCTAAATACGAACATGAGATGACAAGATTGAAACAAGATAATTATGTTTTGATCTTGAATGTTTTTTCTAGGCACTCTTTGACTGCATTATGGGGGCACAAGCCCTTTGGTACTTGTAGTCCATTATTTTTTTCTCTATGGCTGTTCGCAAGATTGTTCCAATAATAAGCCTTAATCGTTGGTTCGTTAATCAAATGCTTGGAATATTCTGTCTGATATTAATGAAATGGCCTAGAATATTGCCAAGTTGTTGACTTAATTTAAGTTAATTTCTCACATATGTTAACTGAATGGTATGTTGTGTTGTGCATTGTTAGCTCTACTGATCAGAGATCAGCAGAGCTTATGCTGTGGTGCGGTGTCCGTCGTCCGTCTGTCCGTCCGTAATATTTTTTTGTAGCGACTACATCTCTGAAACTACTGAATGGATTTTCATGAAACTTTACAGAAAAAATTCATGTTGATGTGAAATCCAAGATGGCCACCAAATCTAAAAATAGATTTTTAAAAAACAAGTTTGTAGCGACTACTTCTTGAAAACTCTTAAGTGATATTGATATAAGACTTTCTTTTTCTAAAAAGATCAGCATGACATGATGTTGGTCCTTGTCGAAAATCGTTTTGATTCAACGTTAAACATGGCCGCCATCTTTGTTTACATAGAGTTATTTAGTAAAAACTTGTAGCGACTACTCCTCTGAAACTTCACAGGAATGTTGCTCTTGATTCTAAATGATCCTAGCAACATTTCAGGTTTCAGTAGAAATTCAAGAGGGCCGCCACAGCTAAAAATAGATTTTCGAAAAACAAGTTTGTAGCGAGTACTTCTTGAAAACTGTAATTGATATTGATATGGGACTTTTTCTAAAATAATCAGTATGGAATGAAGTTGATCCTTGTCGAAAATTATTTTGATGCGACATTAAACATGGCAGCCAGCTACTCCTCTGAAACTACCTGACGGATTTTCATGAAACTTCACAGGAATGCTGATCTAGCTATCAAAAACCTATCAGTAGAGCTTCAAGGTCATTGACCTCTTGTTTTTGTTTTTTTAACTGCTAAAGATTGTTTATACTCTGTATGTTTTGAGGGGTACAGCTGAACAAGTTTCGAGGCAGGATTTTACTATTTGTCAACTTCACAATTCAAGATGGTGTATACTGTAACAAATTTGGACTGGGATTATTTTTAGCAGACTTATATCACCTTAAATCTCAAGCTCTTTGGAAGCATGCACAGACTGCCAATGTTATTATATTCCCCTCTGGAGGAGGTGTGATGGGGGTGGGGGTGGGGGGGTGGGGGGGAATTGTTAAATATTTGATGCTTACCTGAAATTGTATGAATATAATGCCGATTTTCTTATGAAGTGCAATAGAATTCAAAGAACAGTAGAGGTAATCATTGCTGTCCCTCGCACTCATACAGATATTTTAGCCAGGCAGTCTACCCCGTCTTTTTTAAACTATACTCAGCAAAAATAGAAATGTCCCTCTTTTTTGCTGGTATTCCCAAAGGCCAGTTTTTGAGGGCTTAGGGAAGCTTGAACAGCGCTTTAATTAAACATGTTTGATGTTTTTAAGCACACTTCACTGAAACCCTTAAAACAGTTTCAAATTTCGCAAGCAATACACTTTTATGGATGCTATCGAAACCTTAAAGGGAGGTAATTTGATGGTTTTTGATAATCAAAAGCTGCTGCCTACACAAACGGTGTTGTGTTTTTCTGTGATTTGTTTCGAAAGCAGCATATAGAGAATATTGTCTTGGACAAATTGACGTAATGGTTTTAGATGTTATGTGTTTTTACCAAAAATGCATAGTTTAAGGAAAAGGGGGATAACTCCCTTGTGTTCTGAACTTTTCAAAAAAATATTTTGTTTGGACTATTGGTGGTGGTCGATCTAATTATTATATATACATTGGACATGTAACACATAGACAGACAGAGCTACATCAGTTATAAAAGAGGGAAGTTTCTATTTTTGCTGAGTATATTAATTCACCAGTAAACTTACTATTGATCCACTGACATACATGCAGGGGGAAAAAAAGTAACATTAAAATGTTAAATTTTATGTTAAACTAATTCAGCATCAGATATAAAATGCCTGGCAGCTATTGGCAGTCATAATGTATTGCTGTCATTTTATCCACTGTTTTATACACCTGGGTATATTTACAAACAATACACCATTGAAAATGATTAAACAAGTAATGAATTCAGTTGCTTAAATAAGAATATAATTCTGATTTGTACACTATTTTGTGGAAATAATTGTTTTGTACAAACATTAATCAAAGTAATGCATATTTTGAATGAAAGGAAATCTCCTCTTTGATATTTGACTAGTATAAGTAGTTTTGCTGACCTCATTATGGCATATGCAGATGATGTTATTATGATGGATTCTGTTTGAGTTGTGAACACATTGGTGGGGGAGGGTGGGGGTGGAGAGAGATGGTGGAGTTCTTGTTTTATGACCTAGGAAGTAGGTTTTTCTTGTATGAGTGGGGGGAGTTCTTGTTTTATGACCTAGGAAGTAGTTTTTTCTTGTATAAAGAGGTATCAGAGATAAGGGACTTGTATGTATTGTACATGTATACTCATGAATATAGGCAATCCCATTTTAGAGTTTTTTAAAATAACTCATTTCCAATAACAGAGCATACTCACACAATCTCTGAAGGCAGCAACTCAACTTTTTAAATACCAAAAATGTTTCATCAGTTTTAATGAATGAAAAACGTTTTATTAGGCTGACGAATTTACTATACATGTTATGTAGTTTTCCTTATAAAGGGAGGTAAATTTGCTTTTTGGGTGTTATTAAAAACCTAACCATATACCGGAACTGGAACAAAATCAACATTTTGGGGAAACATTGTTCAGACAACCCATACATATTTAACTAAAGAGGAGATAACAAGTTAAGGAAGTTAACCACTGGGGTAGCCCATTATAATTCTCCATATAACAAACAAGGCTCATTTATGATTGATTGATCGGGATAAAATATGGAAAATGGACCTAGAATCTTCTTACCTGCAGAGCTGCAGAATTGCTGCAATATATTCTATATTCTAACTTGACCTCCGCAGTCTTTCTTATACACAAAGAAGAGAGACAGCTGTATGTTATTCAACGATTAAAATACAGCTGTTCCATTAAATGCCCCGCGTATATTTCATCCGTTGGAAGCGCCCCGTTACATGACGTCACTTGGTAAATATACGTCACGAAGACAAACTCAACAGTAATTTTAATGAAATGTTAATTACAACAAACTTGGCATGCTCCCAAACGGTGCACACCCCCGAAATAAACCCATCATATGCATCTGTACATATAACATTAATAAGCATCTTGAACAAGCTGAGAAAGTTTGACGTCATACAGCGCAAGCTATATGATGTAAGCAATGACTAAATTGTTTGTCACGTGACTACTAGTGCATTGAAACGCAGAACTTTGCATACGGGGGCGCCCAATGGAACAGCCTGTAAACATAGCAGCCTGATAACCTTGACCTCCGAGATAATATATAGTGCCCCAAAAATAGCGTAAACAATGGGGTTATTGTTGTGTTAGAATACCTGTATTTTATCGGTGAAACGCACTCGTGATTTAATTACTACGCATCCGAACTCCTAACTGTATTTTATTCACCGATAAAGCAAAGGTACATATTTATTATTTCTCCCAGGATGGAACCACATGTACACACACAGGATCATTACCTTTAACAACAATTACAAAACAAGATTTAACAACAATTACAAAACAAGAGGGAGGTGTGGAGTCATACCCATCTGCTGTAGCAGGATTTGCAGTAGTTCTATTCTACAACTAGTAACCACATGGGGCTATGATTTATCATAAAAAAAGCATTCATGATTACCAAAAAGGAACTGTTCATGAATTTATATTCCCAAAATGTTTTATTTCATGAAATGTTTGACATTATAAACAAATTACTGTGGTGGGTTGATCACATGCAGATTTTATACAATTATTTTATGTCTGAAAATCTCCCGCAAGCAATTTAATTTGATCGATTATGCTCTTTGATAAATCTTTACATCGCTATGTTCACTTATAAGCCACACGCCAGTTGTTCCTGTGGTAACTTTTCTGACACCAGCCTTTAATATTCTTAATGTCAAAATGGTCATAAGGCCAAGGGCGTACTAGTAATGCCAGAATTAAGGAACTTGTATGTGCCTCACTCTCCGCTTAACTGACTAAGTAAAGAAACGATAAAAGTTTTTTAAAAAACGGTTACTGTGATATCTCTTTTGTTTTAAATAATTACCCTTTTACTAAATAATCTTAAATAAAATATAAACTGAGGTTAAATAAAAATAGTACTTTGTAGTTTTGGAATTATTGTACTGTTTGTTTGGTGGGTAAGGTAAACCATTGATGGATGGGAGGCATTGCATTGCTGTTTAATGGTTCATCAATACCTTATCTTCTAACGGTTATTTCAAGCCACCCACGAGAGTGGGGAATGAATGTTACAGTAGACAAGGCTTGTTATATCAAAAAGAATAAAATTTCAAAGGAAACAGAAATAAAACATACTTTAATTTCTTCTGTGAGACTCTGCATGGCAGAAGTAAAATGATAATTAGTTTGCAAATCTAATCATGCTAATTGATAGAACTCAGTATAGTACTTACTTTCACTTGTTACAAACCACAGTAGAAGGTTCATAGGTTCTCTTGTTTATCTAAGCTTCATCACTAGAGGTTTCAGTATGTATTTTACTACAGCATTATACCCTTGTTGCCTGGAGACCAGCACTCCAGAGTTTGGAATCTGGCATTATTTTTAGCCTCAACTTAGCCAATAAAATGATAATAAATGATATATCATCATCATGCTTCGTTTTCTTCAGGTATCCATGTTATTATCAAGAGAAACAGAAAAGGATAAAATATCCTCGCTATTCTTCAAGGTTATGACTTCAATGCCCTGTCTTCCCAACTGTTTCCAATTTCTGTACACATGCATAGAATTCAGTTGTAACCTAAAATGTTTTCCTGGTAACATTTGGTTAACATCCTGTTTTAGTATTTATTGTTGTAATCCCCATGCCCATTTGATCAACTTTTTCATGGCTGTACCTGTGTTACTTTTATACCCTAAGCATGAATGTTGAGCCCATAAAACATGCCCATGATCCAGTGTTCAAACAAGTGACATATTATTAACTTTATGTTCAGACATTTATATTATAGCTTGAGACATTTTCCATTGAAGTGTGTTATGTATAAATCCCATAACTTGCATTTAATACCTTTCAACTTCAACAATATTAAAGGAAATCTAAACTGACAACTAACAGTAGTTAGGTCACAGGAAACATACATTTTAAGAATAGAAGTTTGACAGTTTTTGTCTCGCCTTGAAGAAAGTGGTGAGATATAGCTATCACTTGTGCAACATTTATGTTAAAGTTTTGGGTTGATACATGATGTTGTACTTCGATCACAAAGCAACATTTTTTTAGAGCCTTAAAGTATCATAGGAATAACGTAATCATAGTTAATAGAACTAGCTGAGTCATTGCATTGTTCCAACCTATTTCATTCACCATTATGCAATATTATGGATCTTTGGGCCTAGTTTTAAGTCATAGGCACATTGAATATGAAATTGAAACACATGACAAACACAGGACGGTTTAATTCGCATTTGCATTTTATCAGATCGCCTCCAGTCTGTTTAAAGAAATGTAAGCTAATGATTATTCTCCTCTAGAACCATACGAGGCAGTGACACAGTGACATGTGACTTCCCTAAACTGTAAGCATGACATGTAGTTGGTCTGTGGAAAGTCTTACATGGTGTCTGCCAGCATCCATCTTTGTTCACTTAAACTTTTATATAAAAATCTTCTGATCACAATGTCCCTTGAGCTTTTAGTCTAATCTTCATGAAGCTTTGCAGAAACATTGCAGGAGATACTAGATGTTTGCCCTAATCCTGTAAAATAAAACATGACCATGATTGCTTAAAACATTTAAAAAAGAAAGAAAAGGTGATCACTACTCCTTCAAAACCTTAAGACATCTTGACTAAATTGTTTAGAAGAACATTATATAGATACTAATCCTTAACCCACTACATATTTATAATGCACTGTTCTTGTGTTGAAAATGATGTAAAACAACATACACAACTCTTTCTTTGAATTAAGACCATTCCATTTATGTGACTAAGGGGTGTTTTGGGGAATGGCTGATCAGCAGCCGGACATTGTTACTCACAGGCTGATCTGGGTTTACAATGGACGCAAAGGCTATTATAGTCGTGCTTAGCGGGTGAAGGACTAAATAAAATAACATTTCTTATTAATGAAGCTTCCAAAATGGTGGCCATAGCCATTTAGGTTTACATATATTTCCAAAATAAAAATAAAATAAAATTCCTCCCTTGTGCAAGTTAAAATGAATAACTTGTGAAATGCAATTTCATTTTGAATTTTTATTGGCTGTAATTCAGATATTTTTTTTTATTTATATGTAGACATGTGAGTAAAAGTATATTTATTTTGTGTTCACATGTGATTAAACATTCTGTATGTAATTTGACATTTACACCTGGCATAGATGTTTGTCTTCGGCACTAGTCATGCACAGACTAATTATTTCAACAAGAGTGCTGCCTAATTAATATATGCCCATTTGCTAAACTTTTTATGTTAAAACATTTACTAAGTGTCAGGTCAATATCACCTTGACCTTTGACCTTCCAACAAATGAAACCGATAGGGAATGTTGTTCAACCAAGGGCAATATTTGTATAAAGTTTCAAGATTGTTGGTCAAATAGTTTGTGAATATCAGTCAGGAAAGAATTTGTCATGTGACTTTGATATTTGACATACTAAGCATATAATCAATAGAGGTTGTTGTTTTAACAATGGGTACTGTTTCTGTAAAGTTTCAAAATTGTAGGACTAATGGTTACAAGTTACAGTGGGGAACATGTATATAGGATTCTTTCATTGTCAGGTCAGTGTTACCTTGATGACTTACTAACTCGAAAGCAATATGTGTCCTCCTCTCACCAAGGGCAATGCATCTATGAAGTTTAACAAATGTGGGTTTTACATGTTGGGGTTGTTATTTTGAATGTGTATGTCCATATGAGGAACAGTAACCTTCATCTTTGACCTACTAACCCCAAAAGCAAAAGGATTCCTCCTCTCACCAAGGACAACGTACCTATACAGTTTCATGAGTGTAGGTAGTATACTGCAGTTATCACTTGGAATATGAACCACCCCTGCGAAATTTTCTAGAACTGTTCATGAACAATTCTTGAACTGTTCTGGATAGATTGTTCAAGAACTGTTCTTGAACTGTTCTTAATCTGTTCTGGTACAGTTCTAGAGCAGTATGTGAACGTTAAATGAGACAATTTTTCTAGAACTTATGTTCAAGAACAGTTCTAGAACTTATGTTCAAGAAAAGTTCTAGAACTTATGTTCAAGAACAGTTCTTGAACTGTCTGTACTGGAACAGTTCTAGAACTGTTACAGAACAATCTGTACTGGAACTGTTCTAGAACAGTTCTAGAACTATCTGTACTGGAACTGTTCTTGAACATAACCTCTAGAATTTTTGTCTCATTTAACATTCATGCACAGTTCTAGTACTGCTCAAGAACAAATGAAGCACAATTCTAGAACTATCTGTACTGGAACTGTTCTAGAACTGTTCCAGATTGATCTGTACTGGAACTGTTTTTGAACATCTGTACTGGAACTGTTTTTGAACAGTTCCAGTAAGATAGTTCTAGAACTGTTCTTGAACATAAGTTCTAGACATTTTGTCTCATTTAACGTTCAGGCACCGTTCTAGAACTGCTCAAGAACAGGTGAAGCACAGTTCAAGAACCGTTCTTGAACAATCTATCCAGAACAGTCCCTTGGCCACTAATTTAACCTACATAACAGTTAAAGAACAATTCATTAATTGAACCTTCAGAATGCCTGGTCATACTTGTTGAAATGTAACATATGATACTGAAATGAAATAATATCTGCAGTGCTGAATACCATTTTTCTGTCAGCAACAAAAAAAGAAAGTCAATCCGCAAAAACACATGACAATAGGGGTTTCATTTTAAAATACTGTTTCTGAAGACTACATTTAGAAATTTCATCTTTCAATTACAACTATTAAATATAGAAGATGTTTTGACACAATAAGTAATTGAAGTATTATCACAAAACACTTACATTTAATCATTAAATGATGCAAGCACAATCTTCAATTGGACTGCCATTTTACCGCCAAAAACTCAAAAGAATGGCGTTTGCATTTTATTTGCAATTTTGTCAGAATCACACTCAGGTGTCATATATTCTTTAACTACTTTCTTTGCAAATATAAATGAAGACATGGGCTTTTAAACTCCAGATAATGTTATTATATTAAACTGTTCATGCAATAATGATCATATATTTGTTTGTTAATAGTAGTATAGATTTGTTTAATTAATGAAGATGAACACCTGCGAAACTCTGTTCTTATACTCAAGAAAAGTTCATGAACATTTCTAGAACATTAAGAACAGTTCCTGAACTGTTCTTGATTCATTGTTCTAGAACATGTTCTTAATATGTTCTTGAACATTGAACATTTTCAAGAACTATTGAAGAGCATTTCAAGAACTGTAATTTTTCTTATAATCTATACTGTTTTGATGAGCAGTTAAACAACATTCATAAACATTCAGGTTGTTATTGAAAAACCTGTTCTGGAAATAGTGTAATAAAATTATGTTGTTTTGTGGAAATACTCAAAAGATTTGAAACTTTTGAACTTTAATTTAATCAACACAAAACTTAAGTGCTACAAAATAAATGTCTTTTTATACCAAGTTTATGGATAATTGTTTTCATGTCCCAGCAAAAGCCATCTATGTATACTTGGGTTGTCTTCAAGCTACTTAAAACAAAGAAATTTCATATTTCATTATAATACCTGTGCCTGTCAGCGTTACAAAAATAATGCCTTTTTCAAACACTGTATCAGTAAATAGTGTGACTAATAATGGAAGATCACAATAGTTTATTAGGTGTTTAATATTGTGACTTGCTTACTAATTTAATGTATATTTACATTTGCACAGATGTAATCGATTTGTAGCGACATTCCTATTAAGATAACACATTTGTAGATATTTTAAGCACATCTTAATTACATTTCCTATTTAAAGGAATTTAGTTCACACTTTAAAGAACATTTAAAGAACTTTAAATAGAGAAGATATTCTAAAACTGTTCTTAAACAATTTCAAGAACAAATGAAGAACAGTTTAGGAACTTCAAGGGTTTAAACTGTTCTTAATTAGTGCTTAACGCTTAATGTTTAAGAATACTTAGAGTTAAGAACTAATTAAGAACGGTTGAAGAACCCTTGAAGTTCCTGAACGGTTCTTTATTTGTTCTTCAAATTGTTCAAGAACAAATTAAGAACAGTTCAGGAACTCCTGAAGTTCCTAAACTGTTCTTGATTTGCTCTTGAAATTGTTCAAGAACATTTTTAGAACATTTTCTCTATTTAAAGGTTCTTGAACTGTTCTAAACTTGTTCAAGAACCTTTCAAGAATATCTGAAGAAAAATTAAAGTTCTTGAAATGTTCTTTAATAGTTCTTGAAAGTGTTCAAGAACATATTAAGAACATATGTTCTAGAACAATGAATCAAGAACAGTTCAGGAACTGTTCTTAATGTTCTAGAACTGTTCATGAACTTTTCTTGAGTATAAGAACAGAGTTTCGCAGGAGCTAGGCTATATTTGGAGATCAGTCACAATTTCCACAACATTCGTTGGCTTCAATATACACTTTAATTCTGTGAATTAAACACATTTGGCTCGCAAACGGTCCCATATCTGGAATAAAACAGTCTGAATCAGTTTTTCAACATTTAAGGTCATTGAATGAATGACTTGAAATGTTGAAAAACTGAATCAGCATATTTTGAAACAGACATCTGTCAAAACCACATCTCTATGTAACCTCTGTGCTCATACTCTCCAAAGAAATAATCCTGACAAACACAGTAAAATACTATTCATGACAATAGACATACTACTTTAACATTAGGTTAGATTTAACAATGAAAAAACTGATCTTGGGAAAAGCACATGCAAATTAGAAACTTTGGATTTTTTCAAGGAACTATTTTAACAACCTACAACCCGGAAGTACTTCCTGCCTGGTCTGACACCTGATAGAAGAGTTTAATGGAGAAAGTTGCATAGATTGGACCTTTGCCAACAATGTTGGCCTTAAGGCTCATAACAAATATTGTATGAACTGTTGACTTCAGATTTGATTTATTGACTAAAGCAGTTTTAAAGTGATATACCAGTATGCCTTAAAAAAAAGATGGGTTGTAATTAGTAATTCTGTGATATGTTGATGAGCCTTAACACAAAATGTCTACCAGTGGCCATCTTTGTTTACGTAGATTTATATATTCTCCTCAAAATAATTTAAGGCCTACAAACTATACTGAGATAGTACCCATGAACCAAACAGCTAACGCACCAGTAGAAATACCTTTAATATCTCAGTAATAACAATCAATAAATCGAAACAAATTTCATTCTGAACGAGACAAATATCTTGTCAGTAACGACTGTAAATTAAAAAAAATTCCTTCAAATCACCTGTCGCCAACGGTAACAGTCGGCATATAAGTTCATACATTAAAGGTATTGTCTACTGGTGGGTTAGCTGTTTGGTTCATGCAAGTGTGATTACTCTGTTATGATTTTTTTCCCCGTCTTAGTCTTAGTTTAAACAGATGAGGCTCTTCTTTAGATTATTTACTGGCTCTTTTATGGACTTACTGGCCACTCTCAGATTCAAATTTCTAGTTCCGGTTTGAGTGAGATGATTAAATCCAGTCATGTTTTACAGTAGAATGCTTTGAGGTCCCTGACCTGGCCTTACTTTTAACGAAGTTTTTCAATCTCATTACATTCATGGTTTATTGTCATATAATTGTGATAATGTAACTGCCCTATTATTTCATATAAATAATAGTGGTTCTGTCCTTTGTTAATGTTGGAGGGGCGGGCAGTTGTGTGAGGGCCTAACCTAAATAATGCAGTGGTGTGCCGGCAAATAACAATTCAGTTCAATTATACCTAATATGTACACAGTGAAAAAATGGAATAAAAAAACATAAATATTAAGTTTGTAAAATTAATATTTTCTTATTAATATTTAGAAAGTGAAAGAGGTAAAACTTCTTAAGAATAATGTAAGACAACATATAGTAACTAACCTAACCACAAACATGGTAGTTATTATGGAACCATTCCGAACTTTGTGTCCGGACCGTAACTTTACAACCCGGCATTTTTAAATAACTTGGCACAAGTTATCACCATAACAAGACGATGTGTCGCGCGCAAAACCCAGGTACGTACCTCAAAGGTCAAGGTCACACTTGAAGTCAAAAACAGATACGCAATTTCGTGTCTGGACCGTAACGTCACAGCCCCAACAGGGATTTTTAAATAACTTGGCACAAGTGATCAGGATAACAAGACGATGTGTCGCGAGCAAAACCCAGGTCCGTACCTCAAAGGTCAAGGTCACACTTGAAGTTCATAGGTAAAAAACAGGTACACAATTTCGTGTCCGGACCGTAACGTCACAACCCCTGCAGGGATTTTTAAATAACTTGGCACAAGTGATCACCATAACAAGATGATGTGTCGCGCGGAAAACCCAGATCCGTACCTCAAAGGTCAAGGTTACACTTGAAGTTTATAGGTCCAAAACAGGTACGTAATTTTGTGTCCGGACCGTAATGTCACAACCCCTGCAGGGATTTTTAAATTACTGGGCACAAGTGATCACCATAACAAGACGATGTGTCGCGCACAAAACCCAGGTCTTCAAGGTCAAAGTCACACTTGGAGGTCAAAAGTCAAATTGTGTCCGGTCAATAACTCTGGCATTCATGGACGGATTTTCAAATAACTTGGCACTAGTGCTCACCGCAACAAGACGATGTGTCGCGCACAAAATCCAGGTCTGTGGCCCCAAGGTCAAGGTCACATTTAGAGGTCAAAGGTCAAATTGTGTCCGATCAAAAACTTTTGCATGCCTGGACAGATTTTCAAATAACTTGGCACAAGTGCTCACCACAACCAAATGAGGTGTCATGCACAAATCGAGATCCATGGCTCTAAGGTCAAGGTCATACTTAGAGGTCAACTTCGGGGGCATTTATCACAAGTGATATTTCTTGTTTATTTTTTATAAAACTTGAACCTGCAACCTAACCAAACTCATGACTGGGCATAACTTTAAACATGTGTTTGACCTGTGTTCATGAAACTTTACACTCCTATTCAGCTTACCCCAAGGAATGTTGTTACCCATGTCCAATAACTGACTTTCATTTTAGCAGAGTTATGCCCTTTTTCATAAAACTTTAACCTGCAACCTAACCAAACTCATAACTGACCATAACTTGAAGAGTAGTTGACCTATGTTAAGGAAACTTTACACACATCTTCATCTTACCCAAAGAAATGTTGTTACACATGTCCAAAAACTCTTGACTTTCATTTCGGTAGATTTATGCTCCTTTTCATAGAACTTTAACCTGTAACCTAACCTGGCTTATAACTTCTGCAAATAATGAACTATGTACAGTTCCTCCTTATCAATTATCCAATGCAGTGTTATGCCCCTTTTCATAGACTTTAACAATCTAAAAAAACTGCACCCCATGTCCTCAAACTTTATAGTTAAATTGTACTTGCTGAAAGAAGCACACGGCAGGTGACACAAGTGTTCCATGTAACACTCTTCTAGTTAATTAAATAATTAAATAAAAAGTAAATATTTTGAAATTTCTAATATTTTTTTCTCCTTAATTCTTCCATAGGCTTATATATGTAAATGGTTCACTCATATTGATTTTTCAAATTTAAGTATTTCAATAACTGGAATGAGTATAATTATTCCACATGTTTAAATAAATATGTCTGCCTATCTTGTTATCTTGAAGTATTCACCAAAATGCATCTTGAAGTATTTACCAAAATGCAAAATGCTTTATTATACCCCCGCAAATGAAGTAAATGAAGTTTGAGAGGGGGTATATAGAAGTCACTGCGACGGTCGGTCTGTCGGTCGGTCTGTCGAATCTTGTGAGCAAACTACTTCTGCCGTTTTCAGATACAGAATTGAAACTTTATGTACATGATCAACATGAAGTGTAGATTTGCTTGACACAATTTTGGTGTGGCTCGCTCAATTCAATGCAGAGTATTTCCGTTGCACTTAGTCAAAATTGCTATATTCAGCATATGCAATCTTGTGGAACGAACTCTTTACAGTTTTCAAGATATTGAATTGAAACATTTTGTACATGATCAACATGAGGTGTAGATGTTGGGTGTGGCTCGCTCAGTCCATGCACTTAGTCAAAATTGCTATATTCAGCATATGCAATATTGCCGAGTAAAACTTCTTCTACAATTTTCAAGATATTGAATTGAAACTTTGTAGACATGATTAAAATGAAGTGAAGATGTGCGTGACACAATTTTGGTTCGGCTCGGTCAATTCCATGGAGAGTTATTGCTCTTGAACTTGGTCAAAATTCAATTGCTATATTCATCATATGCAATCTTGTGGAGCAAACTAATTCTAGTTTTCAAGATATTAAATTGAAGCTTTGTAAACATGATCAAAATGAAGTGTATATGTGCAGGGCACAATCTTTCTTTGGCTCGATCAATGTCATGCAGAGTAATTGCTCTTGAACTTAGTCAAAATTGCTATTCAGCATATGCAATACTGTGGAGTGAACTACTTCAACAGTTATTAAGATATTGAATTAAAACTTTGTTTACTTGATAAACATGACGTGTACATGTACATGACACACTTTTGGTGTGGCTCAGTCAATGCCATGCAGAGTTATTGCCCTTGATCTTACTAAAAAATTGTTTGCGGGGGGGGGGGGGGGGGGGGGGGGTATTTATCACCTTCAGTGGTAGTTCTAGTTTCAGTTGTATATCAGTGTCACATTCCATTATTTACATTTGAAAGTTCATTTGTTGAGGAGATTTAATGAAGAATTTAGATATTCTATATTTTGGAGGATAATAATAAGTGAACATTTTATTCCAGTTTATCGAAGAGGAGTTACAGAACACAGGTGATTTTGAGCGCCAGTCAATATTCCATGGTAAAGATGACAAGATCAGTGTTGATGACCTGTGGCACGCTTGGAAGATGTCGGCAGGTATGTACTTTCCTAAACCAAGGTACCATGCTGTTATCAGGGATGCATGCTGTAACTAGGGTACCATGCTGCAACTAGGGTACAGTCTTGTAATTAGGGTACCATGCTGTAACCAGGGTACCATTCTGTAACTAATGTATCATGATGTAACTAGGGTACCATGCTGTAACCAATGTACTCAATGTACCATGTTGTAACCAGGATACCATGCTGTAACTAGGGCAGCCTGCTGTAACTATGGTATCATGATGTAATCTGGGTAACATGCTGCAACCAGAGTAACATGCTGTAACTTGGCTACCATTCTGTACCCAAGTTACCATGCTGGTGGTAAATAGGGTACCATGCTGTAACCAGGGTAGGATGTTATAACCAGGGTACCATGCTGTAACCACAGTACCATGCTGTAACCAGGGTAGCTTACACACTATTTTTGCAGAGAAGCGGTGTACACTCTGGTGGTAGAGTGATTGCCTTGTAAGGTCCCATGGACCAGGCAGCATACAGTGGAGTCTGATTCTGGAGTGATCCTGAATTCCTTTAAACCCGGTCATAATAGCATCATTCTCTTACTCTTATATGACTTTTAAATGTGCCTATGATTAACAGACTGTGACTCATGTAAGTGGCAATACGCATGCTTTAAAACTTGTATTCCTAGAGAATTCGTCTGAAAAACTTGAAAAACTTGAATGGTAGAAGAAACACATATTTCACTTGCTGAAATGACATTTTTAGTAAACCAGTCTACTGAAATGTAGCATATAATCCATTCGCAACATCTCGTACACTGCTTTGCGGGATCCCGAAGAATGACGGGATTGGCCGAGCGTTCACGATTGGCATGTAATCATTACTATTATATGTATATTAGCGACGAAACATTCAGAAGTCTGAATGGTGCAGTTGGTCGAGGCGCCGTGTTAGTGCCCAGGAAGGTAGGGTTCAAGCCTGCTGATTTCCCTTCTTTTTTTTTTTTTAAATTTTCATTGGTTTATATTATTTCTTTACATTTTTCATTTTGATAACGCAATCTTATAATTACACATGGTGACAGTGAACAGTTTATATGTGTTGTAATGTACACTCTAACGCACACGTGAACAATTATATTTCTGTGGTGATGTGTACTTCTAGCACGTCGTATTACAAGGTAATTGTAATCAATATGTAAGGCATGTCAAGGTTTTTGAACAGAAAGAAGCGAGGTCGCCCACATTGATTTAAAATGCTTGGTAGGAAAAACTGATGGTAAAAATCGGGAAGAATGTAAGAAAAAATGGTCGTGGCGTGTTTATGTCTCCGTGACAACATTTATTTTTTAAATATTGTTTTAACACACGTGACTTGATATATTATTATGTTAACTTCTTGTCTCTCGGCAGCTATTTTACGCTTGCGTAAAACCTTGCTTGTTTTCAGTTGTAATGAAAAGTTTGGTTAGCAAGAATGTTTTCAGTTAACCTTACCATGTTTATATGTGACTGTCTGACTGTCGTACATGATTAGTCTATAATTGGTCGTATTACACAGACTGTTGCATATGTTTATTGTTAGAATGTAAACTCTGGAAAGTTTCAATGTTTACATTATTTATATATTCATACAAATAATTATATATAAGGACACATTTAAACACTGACTTCCTTGTACAGATTATAAATACAATTTTATATGTCCATTTGAAAAACGGAACGTATTATGGTATGGGGTTGTCCGTACGTAAACTTTTCGCATTCCACACGGTAACTCCAAAGGTATGAGACCCTCCCGCATGAAACTTCATAGGTACATTGCCCTAGGTGAGAGGAGGAACCCTATTGTTTTTGGGGCCAGTAGGTAAAAGGTCAAGGTCACTGACCTTACATGGTAATATGAATTCCGTATGATAACTTCAAAACTGTAACACCTACACTCATGAAACTTGACAGGAGGAACACTATTGCTTTTGGGGCCAGTATATCAAAGGTCAAGGTCACAGTGACCTTATACAAAAATATGCATTCCACACAATAACTTCAAAACCATAACACATACACTCATAAAACGTTATATGTACATTTCACTGGGTGAGAGGAGGAACCCTATTGCTTCTGGGGCAGTAGCTTCAAAACTGTAACACCTACAATCATGAAACTTCATAGGTTAATCACCCTTGTTGAAAGCAGAAACCCAATTTCTTTTGGGGCCAGTAGGTCAAAGATGAAAGTCACTGTGACCTTATATGGAAATATGCATTCCTCACAAAAACTTCACAACCATAACACCTACACTCATACAATTTCACAAGTACATTGCCCTAGTTGAGAGGAGGAGCCCTATTGTTTTGAGGGCCAGTAGGCCAGAGGTCAAGGTCACAGTGATCTTATAAGGAAATATGCATTCTGCGGAAGAACTTCAAAACCATAACACCTACACTCATAAAACGTCATAGGTACATTGCCCTAGTTGAGAGGAGGAGCCCTATTGTTTTTGGGGCCAGTAGGTCAAAGGACCTTATAGGGAAATAGGCATTCCATGTGATCACTTCGAAACTCCCACAATCATGAAACTTCATAGGTACATTGCCTTTGGTGAGAGGAGGAACCCTATTGATTTTGGTTCAGTTTATCAAAGGTCAAGATCATCATGAATTATATTTTGTGCGATAATTTCGAAAACATAACGCCTACACTCATGAAATTGCATAGGTGCATTGCCCTTGGTGAGAGGAAGAATCCTATCTCATTGGGGTTAGCAGGTCAATGATCAAGGTCGCTATGACCTTATATGGTAATATGCATTCTGCGCAATAACATCATAACCATAGAATCCCCACTGATGAAACTTCATGTGTACATTGAGGTTAGCAAGAGAAAGAACCTATTCTCTTTGAGGTCAATAACTTTGAAACCACAACACTCATGCTCGTACATATTCCAAGTAATAATTCCGGGAGTATAATACCTAAACTCATGAAACTTTATAGATACATGCCCTTGGTTAGAGGAGAAACCCTATTGTTTTGGGGCTTAGAAGGTCAAAGGTCAAGGTCATTATTGTCATGGACAAATGACAATCCCGGAAATATGAAACCCACACTTATTAATCTTCGTAGGTGCATTGTCCTTGGCGAGAGGCGGAAGCCTATTACTTTTGGGTTCAGTAGGCCATCAAGGTCACATTGAACTGACAATGACTGAATCCTAAGACATTTTCCCCACTGTAACTTGTATATATCAGACAAATTTGAAACTTAACAGAAATAATACCCATGTTAAAACAACAACCCCTATTAATCTTAAGCTTAGTTGGTCAAATGTAAAGATCCCTGACCTGATCATGACAAATTCCTTCCAGGTTGTTATTCACAAACTTTATTTTTTTGTTAGAAGGTCAAGGGTCAGGGTTATATTGACCTGACACCTAAGACATGCTTTTAACATAAAAATTTAGGAAACAGGCATATAATGCCCTGTTATGCGGCGCTCTTTTTAATCATTTTGAAATACCTTCTGTAACAGTACTGTAGTTAATTGAAAGTTTTTATTTTCAAATATTTACATTCACTTGATACTTTCTGTTGAACAAAAAATGGTGTCTTTTTAGCTCACCTGAGCCGAAGGACTTCACTTTTCAAGTAAGTGGAGCTGCTGTGAAAGCATCAAATGCACCTTCACAGAAAACAGCTATTCCTTGGTCTGATGATATTAATCTTTCTTGCATGTATTACCTTTTAACCTTTACCACGTTATTGTTGGTGCTATAATAATAGGGGGAAATTATAGGAATTGATTCGCAACATTCAGGCTGTAATGAGGCTTTGAATACCAGTAATGAATTGCAAACATATCATCAGCAGTATTACATAGAGTTATATAGTAAACACTCGTAGCGACTATGCCCCTGAAACATTGTATTAGGCAGAAATTTAAGAACTGGGTGTGCAAATATGCAAACAGGGTGTGCAAAATAATTTGCTTAACACGTGTTATGCGCCAATTTGCTATAAGTGGTTGTCTCCGGGGTAATTTATTTTCACAAATAAAGGTGAAAAAGATGCATTTTAGATCAACTTCCTTCTATAAATGTATACAAAACATAACATTATTGAGAAAGTAAGAATTTGAAAGTGTTGTTTTTTTTTCCCCACCCACCTCCAAACATTGGCCGCCATTTTTCAAAAACGCCCGTGCAAAAGACGGCTGCACGGCTGGCTGGCTAATACACTGCCCTGAAAGTAGTTAAAAGATTTTCATGAAACTTCGCAGGAATGCTGAACTAGCTGTCAAAACCTATCAGTAGAGCTTCAAGGTCATTGACCTCTTGTTTATGACCTCCTATAAAAGCCCCTTCTTTTAAAAAAGTGCGGAGGCGTTCAAACAAGGGTATACTGTATTTGTGATCTATTTCAGTGTTCAACTGGACGGTGGATGATGTGGTGGAATGGTTGATTGACTCCGTAGAACTGCCCCAGTATGCAATGCTGTTTAAAGATAAACATATCAACGGATCTATGCTGCCAAGGTACCTTTCTGTTTCCTTATAAAGCTAAATATACTGGGCCAGCTCAATAATAGGAAGTTCTATTTAGATTTGTTACCCCACCCCTGTCAACCCACCCAAAACACACCTGGTATTGTAATTTAATGAGATTACTAACTATTAAAGTCAAAACAAGCATGTATATAGCATATGAATAATCGCAAAGGTACTTTTAAGGCAAATGCAACCTACGGAGCATTTTTGTTTTAACAATTTAATTCTGTGTAAAGAGATGAGAATGATGAGTGAAACAGTGTTAAGTTTGTAGGCTAGTTACTTCTATTACTTCTGTTATTGTGTGTGTATATCATACTTCTTCCCCTGGGCACATTAGAGTGTAGAACAATAACGAGATGTGTAAACAACAGAATGAGGTAATATTATAGACTGTCATAACCTGAATGTGTACTCTTTCATCTGACATTATTACTTCAGAGATTTACTCCTGAAGATCAGTAAAGTGGGCTTGCTAGCTGCCTATCAGTATTTTGTACTTGTCAGTGGAGACGTGCAGTGTCATAGTCAAGTTGTTAGCCCTCTGGGTAAAGCCTGGATTCCTCAAATCTGCAGAGGTCTACTAAAATATTATGAAAGAGACTTTAACAACCAATCATTCAATTCCCCACTCTTTTGCAGTTTAAGAAATAAAACCAACCACGATGGAAATTTACGATTCCTGATCGATATTGTAATTGAACATAAGCATTATATCATTTCATGTTAATTTTCAAATTACTGAAAACAAATTTATGTAACTCCGGCATCTCTGACTGTTTTTACAAAATAATATGCTAGCAGTTGCAGACACTTGCGTTGATCGGGGCGTTGCCTGTTGATGATTTTCAATGTTATGTTTTCCCCAGAGTTGCAGATTTCCTAGTACTTGGCGAGGTGATACGTTGCTATGGAATTTGTAACTGCATCTGTGCTCGCAAGATACCGAGGCATAAAACTGATCAGCACCAATCACATTTCTGTTGACGTAATCTAGTTGCAGACTTTTATCTAATATTAATTGTTGGCTTCAGTTGATTTTTGCTGAAATCAGATTTTTGCTGAAATCAGACACAACTGTGATCAATAAAAGCAATTATTTAGTGTAGAGATTCTGAGAACATCACATTGTGGGACCATTTATAGTAACTGATATACATTACTTTCACTTGATACTTTCTGTTGAAAAAAATTAGGGTCTAATTTCAAATTAACTTCTCTTTTCAAGTAGGTGGAGGTAATTGCGCACGCATTAAATGTACCTGAATAGAAAATGGCGAAATACCAATAATATTTTATATTTTTTGCACTTATTTATCGTTACCAACCTCCCATGGCACATTATTGTTTGTACTGTAATAGTGGGAAAATAATGTATAAATAATATAAATATAACAATTGATTCACGAAATTGCCATGTAATTCGGCATACAAAACTGTCATTCATTTCCCCCCTTATCTATAAAAAATGCTTCAGAGTCGTAACCCAGTAAGCTGTTTGTGCGTTATAAAACGCATTTTGGCAAAAAAAACTGTTTGCACATTTACATGGAATTGATCAAGCTGTAGTTTTTAGCTCTACTGATCAGAGATCAGCAGAGCTTATGCCGTGGTGCGGCGTCCGTCGTCCGTCTGTCCGTAAACTTTTATTTGTAGCGACTTCTCTTCTGAAACTACTGGATGGATATTCATGAAACTTTACAGAAATGTTGCCCATAAAGTCTAGTTGATCCTAGCAAAAATTCATGTTGATGTGAAATCCAAGATGGCCGCCAAAGCTAAAAATAGAGTTTTAAAATACAAGTTTGTAGCGACTTCTTCTTGAAAACTATAAGTGATATTGATATGGGACTTTTTCTAAAATGATCAGCATGACATGATGTTGATCCTAGTCAAAAATCGTTTTGATTCAACGTTAAACATGGCTGCCAGCGGCCATCTTTGTTTACATAGAGTTATATAGTAAAAACTTGTAGCGACTACTTCTCTGAAACTACTTGGCGGATTGTCATGAAACTTTACAGGAATGTTGCTCTTGATGTCTAATTGATCCTAGAAAAATTTCAGGTCGGCCGGAAATTCAAGATGGCCGTCACAGCTAAAAATAGATTTTTAAAAAATAAGTTTGTAGCGACTACTTCTTGAAAACTATAAGTGATATTGATATGGGACTTTTTCTAAAATGATCAGCATTACATGATGTTGATCCTAGTCAAAAATCGTTTTGATTTAACGTTAAACATGGCTGCCAGCGGCCATCTTTGTTTACATAGAGTTATATAGTAAAAACTTGTAGCGACTACTCCTCTGAAACTACTTGGCGGATTGTCATGAAACTTTACAGGAATGTTGCTCTTGATGTCTAATTGATCCTAGAAAAATTTCAGGTCGGCCGGAAGTTCAAGATGGCCGTCACAGCTAAAAATAGATTTTTAAAAAATAAGTTTGTAGCGACTACTTCTTGAAAACTATAAGTGATATTGATATGGGACTTTTTCTAAAATGATCAGCATGACATGATGTAGATCCTTGTGGAAAATTATTTTGATTCGACGTTAAACATGGCTGCCAGTGGTCATCTTTGGTTACATAGAGTTATATAGTAAAAACTTGTAGCGACTACTCCTCTGAAACTACTTGGCGGATTTGTCATGAAACTTCACAGGAATGTTGCTCTTGATGTCTAATTGATCCTAAAAAAATTTCAGGTCGGCCAGAAATTCAAGATGGCCGTCACAGCTAAAAATAGATTTTTAAAAAATAAGTTTGTAGAGACTACTTCTTGAAAACTATAAGTGATATTGATATGGGACTTTTTCTAAAATGATCAGCATGACATGATGTAGATCCTTGTGGAAAATTATTTTGATTCGAAGTTAAACATGGCTGCCAGTGGCCATCTTTGGTTACATAGAGTTATATAGTAAAAACTTGTAGCGACTACTCCTCTGAAACTACTTGACGGATGTTCATGAAACTTCACAGGAATGTTGCTCTTGATGTCTAGTTGATCCTAGAAAAATTTCAGGATGGCCGCCACGGTTAAAAATAGATTTTCAAAAAACAAGTCTGTAGCGACTACTTCCTGAAATCAAAATCAATCAGTAGAGCTTCAAGGTCATTGACCTCTTGTTAATAATAAAAATTATTGATATTATGGTATCAGTCTGCGCTCTTTTTCCTAAATCTTGTATTCAAAAAATGTTCATCAAAAAATTGCTCGGTCCCTTGCTCTGAAATCCTGGAATCTAACAATTGTTAGTCTGTAGTTTAGTCTGTAGTTTTAAGTTTTACATGATGAAAATGAGGGTTTTCTATGTAAGATCAACATAGTTCTGGTTTTGTCCATTCATTCTCAGGGTAACAAGCTGGGTAAGAAATGTGAAGGAACTGCATTAAAAACCCTGGGCTGCTGTCCTGCTGATGCCACTATATGTAAACATAATCTGAATCTGTCATGAACAGCTGTTGTGACACCACCCCCACCTAGTGTATGACAATCATTGTCTACATATATCATTTCACGCTTTGTTACCACTTAGGGAACAATGTATCAGAAATGCTCAATAATCGCTTGAAATATTGATGAGCTTCTCATGCATGATCACACGAGAACTTGTGCGGATATTCCTTGTCTGACAAGGAATGGGGGCGTCCGTGTCGAGTGGTTAGTCTCTGACTTGAAATCACTTGCCCCTCACCGCTGTGGGTTCGATTCTTCATGGGCCTAGGAATCTTTACGTGAGGAAGCGATGCAGTTGGCTTGTGGAACGTGGGTGGTTCTACCTAGGTGCCCGTCCGTCTAAAAAAACTGTCTGACTTGGAATAAAATCAGTGTCAAATGAAGCTTGAAGGTGTGGTAGGGTCGTTAAAATGATTAATGAAATACAAAGTTTTTCTGATGTCTTATAAACTCGGGTAATACTCAATATAAGCAATGGAACAGAATACTAAAGTGCAAATAAGTCATTTCAATATATTGCCAATACTCATGCTTCACTTGGCGCAGCACCAGTAGGTAGTGTTTATTTACCCTCTCTGATTTTACCACAATTTGATGGCAATATTATGCACTAATACCAGACACAGTCTGAATATACACTAATACCAGACATAGTCTGAATATACACTAATACCAGACACAGTCTGAATATACACTAATACCAGACACAGTCTGAATATACACTTATACCAGACACAGTCTGAATATACACTAATACCAGACACATCTGAATATACACTAATACTAGACACAGTCTGAATATACACTAATAACAGACAGTCTGAATATAAACTAATACCAGACACAGTCTGAATATACACTAAAACCAGACACAGTCTGAATATACACTAATACCAGACACAGTCTGAATATACACTAATACCAGACACAGTCTGAATATACACTAATACCAGACACAGTCTGAATATACACTAATACCAGACACAGTCTGAATATACACTAATACCAGACACAGTCTGAATCAGCTTTGTTAAAATATTGTGGCTTTAATAATTCTGTAGTTGGAGGCAAGCTTCAACAGTGTAAGCACAGCACCATAATTATTTACAAAATAATCAAATCATTGACATTTTTATATTGCCAAGGATTCCAGTGGGATTTGTCAGACATTGCGATTGTCTATTATAAACAACTCAACCAGAATAAAGCCAAAAATGTATTTATTTTTTAATGTCTGTTTATCATTTGTGTTGAAACATCTTACAAAGAATGTTATTGTATGTATATAATGGGGACTGCTGTAATGAAATAAATGAAGAAAAGAACGGTACACAAGTAGTCAATTTTAAATAATTATATTAAAGATGAATAGCCACCCTTTTTGTAGTATTATGAATTAACAAATTTAACTCTTGTCATCATATGAACATTTCTTGATAGTGTCGGAGAGAAACATATATTAAAAACCGCTACTAAGTTGTGCGTAAAAATAAGTATTTATTAGATACTACTTTTACCACTGCGTGACTGCATGGGGGAAATGGAAGTAAATCTGAATTGTATAGCTGCACAACTATTGCCAGATAATTGATAATTACATTTACTTGTGGATTAATTTACCTGTTCGAAGTTTTCTACGTTGTCAAATAAAATTTTATTTTCGCACTATCACAGATATTGCAATATGTGAATTGTAAATATATATTGTTGTGTATTGATTTCGATTTAAATAAACATAAACATGTTCATGAAGCAAAACATGGCTGGAGAACTTTAACAAACAATTGCCCAGGGGTTAACGACTATAAACTTAATGTGGCATTGTTATATCATGGTTTATGTATAGTACAATAAAATTACATCAGGATAAAGGCTCTGTCAGTGATGATCAATCATGATAATTACTTTGACCTTTCATAGGTCAGACGTACATGCCAGGTATATGGGAAATCTTCATTGTATTAACAAGTGTTTGAGTGTTCAGGTTTTTTATTTGTTAGTGGTCAGTGTATTTGGGTTTGTAAATGGTGGTTCCTCCCATTTCTAGTCATATGAGCTAGGGTTTTCCCCCACACAAGGTAACTCTATCTTACATGACATGTGACTCTTACATGAAACGTCATGACATCACATTGGTGATGTTGCCTTATTTTAGCATAAAGTCAAATACAGTCATTGAATTATGCCTGGACTAAGCGCATAATGGGAGAAAAATAATCCATCATGACTTTGTCCATGTGAGATAGGTACATCTCACCCTCGGGATCAGAATTGCAACCAGGAACTTGGCAGAGCCTCGTCCCTGGTTACAGTTCTGACTTGGGTGAGATTTCCCTTTCTTGCATGCCGGATATTGTTATCCACATTTTACATGGTTGATAGAATGCCTGATCTTACACATGGGGGAAGATAAAATTCGCGCTGATATCAACAAGCATGACGTTAGTAGTTGGCGACATCAATGCACAGAATGTAAATGGCATATAAAAAGAATAAAAATCGTCGCAGTGCTTCGATTCCGATAATTTTTTTTATACCTCGTGTTGTAATTCACTATCTTCACTGGATACCCATGGAAGATTCTTATATTCTTGCATACCGAACAAGGATATTCTTCATTTTACCGGGGCTAGATATTTCCATCTCACCCTAGGGTCGAGATAAAATTCACACGCGCCAACATCTAATGCCGGAAAACATGCAAAACGTTGGTAGCTGGTCAATGCGCCACATGTCTCTGATATGCAAGAAAAAGAATCTATCATGGGTATTCTGTTCAGATAGGGAATTCCAACCCTCGGTATAAGTGTTTTAATCGGAACCTCGGCAGAGCCTCGGTTCCGACAAAACACGTATACCTCGTGTTGGAATTCCCTATCTTCACCGGATACCCATGAAAGATTCTTATTATCTCGCCTGGTTACTCATGATGAATATTTATAGGGGTTATTATATTGTAGTCTGGGTGTCCAGATAGCGCAGTCTTATTACTCACTTCTCAGCATTGGTACCTGGGTGTGATTCCCTGCCTCATCATACTAAGTGAAAAGGTATGACGGTCACCGACTTGGACATGTAGGCTTTCTCAATGGCAGTTTTCCTTCCACATGACGATGACAATAATGGTGTTAGCTCTCCTTGTATAAACTGTATAGTTTGTTTTGTAAATTTTAAAATGAAGTAATACTATTTTCTACTTAAAAATATGTTTGCATTTACTGTGATTCTTTTTGTTGAAGGATTTAAATTTCCAGTAAACTTCATTTTTCAATGAGGCAGAGCTACTGTGCACGCATCCAATGTGTCTCAATAGAAAATGGCTTTCCCACTGTCTGAAAACAGGCAGTAGTAAGTACATATTCTTCTTCATTACTAGGTATTCTGGTGGTGTCTGTCTTCAACTGGTATACACAACTAAGCTGTCACTAATGAGGGCCTTTATAACATAGACAGCCATGAAATTAATATAATCAGCTGGATTGGTGATCTATGATTGCATTGTGTTAATTATTCAATTATTCTAATTATGGTAATTGAGGGTCTTAACCAGTACAGGTAATGATTAAGGTTTACTGAACTTGATCATGCAGGCTGCAAGTGTATGTGTAGCAGTATGGTTTATAGACCTTCTACCTGTACAGGGAATAATTGAGTGAGGACTTTGTACTTTGTTTTTGTATGTTTGGTAGATCGACCATGGTAGCTGAGTGAAGGATGTGTGCCTTAGAGCTACAGACCTCTGCCCTGCGTGTGTTCACTCCCTGGTGGTCTGATACAGGCCATTTAAGAGAATATTCCCCCTATCCCTTAATTCTAAAATCTAATGTTCCCCTACTCCTTAATTAAACCCCTATCCTTTCATCTCTCTGCCCATCCCTTAAAAACACCAATAAATAGCTCCTTGTAGGCTCCTTTATTTACAGCTGAAATTTACTTCAAATTGCATCTAAATAAATCATGATCCTTAAATAATTTCTGTGGAAGACCCTGTGATGGGAAACTTCATCCTGCATCTCATCTCCCTCTGAGGTTGCTGTCCTTATAGTTAACGGGATGTAAAACCACATACTCATTTCTGTATGTGGGTACCTTGATTTTTAGTCTTATTCAAGTGACTTGATGATGGGGGTAGTATTTCAGAGTGTTCAGTATCGGGTGGGGGAGCAAATTCATTATCTCTGGATCATCAGTCTATAAAATATGGCCACCATTCACTCTCATACCACCTTACCGAAGCATTGAGGTGTAGTTGTTAGAGCATCTGCCTTGCATTCTGGAGGTCGTGGGTTCGAGTCCCCTGACCGCGTCATACCAAAGACTTTTAAAATGGAGTAGTCACTTGTAACCCTTGCCTGACGAGCAAATAATGGGTAGTGCTACGACTGATCAACCAGTGTCGGAATAATGTGACTGGGGGGTATCGTGTCTATCACAGCGTGGTATTTCAGTGTGCAGCACTATAAAGAAACTATTGAGTTCGCTGCTTCAAGTAGACATATCATCACATCACACACAAAAACACACAGATAAAAGTCCAGACTCCATTGTGCCTGTAATCGTCGGGTAGGACGCCTGTCGTAGGCGGACTGACTATAATCCTTAGAAATACACACAAACACACACACTGTCATACCACCTTGCCAGCTATGGTTTGAAAGAGAAAATGTTTTAAACCTCTGTATAATTTATCATTGTTGCATTTTACATACACCAATAAATACAATATTTTTTCGCATTTTGTATAATGTACACTGGGGACGAAATATATTTCACTGTATACTCGTCCTGTAGGACGTGTATCATTGACATATTACTCGTCCTTATAGGATGTTTACTCGTCCTGCTCTGATTGTAAACGTTTGAAAGCCAAAGTAGTCGATACCATCATTTAACATTATTATATAAATAAAACAAAGGGAAACATCATAATGTGTTGTTTTCTTTATAATTATGATACTTATAGTATTATAGATGACTATAATCATATTATATAGTTCACTAGTCTGGCCATGGTCAGTTACAGTTACTTTGGCTTACACCCCATGTTGATCTCGTCTGAATCACTAGCAGAGGTAGAGTCGGACTGTTGCCTCGTTGGACCATATTTGCCCGTGGGGCCTGTGCACACTTGTCTTGTCCTTTTATATATCTTATCCCTTTTCCCAGAATTTAGCCATTCTGTTGGATTATAAGGCCAAATAAAATGACATGCTTGGTTCCTTTAACATGCTAAAAAAATAATAGGGTAGGTAGGCAGGGAAAATATTCTAATACCCGTGATTGATTATGTGTAAAATGATTTGGTAACTCTTACTGTAGTACTCTTAATTCAATGATTCAGTTTTACTTATTGTGTCTAGAGAGTTTGGATTCTCAAAATATGTAAGTTATATATATACCTCATCATCTGTAGGTTTAGAAACAGTGTACTTTGTAAAATTTGGCTGTTGATGGTGGGATAGGGACGTCACACAAACATATATATCAGATTTTGATTCAATTTAGGCAAAACACATTTATGCTGTAATTAAATGATTTAGCCTATATAATGTTCCAGTATATATGTCGAGCACAAGCTACAACAATAAGAACTGCATCATCAGTTCCCGTGACACGTAGTCTTTACCGGTTACTGAAATCGATATACAGTCATCAGAGGCTTAGATGACCTGAAATACATATATAAGCCCGGCAAACTAGAGGGTCCGGTTTTTTTGGTGTTGGTGGGGGGGGGGGGGGGGGGGTGGGGGGAGGGGGGAGGGGAGGGGTGGTGTGGTGGTGGTGGTGGTGGTGTTTTTAACTTAGCTATGCAATGATGCGTTTTAGTGTATATCTGACAGAAAACTTGTGTGGTTTTGAGGTATTTGAAGAAATATATTTTGGACAAATTTGAGAAGAAACATTTGACAAAGTTAAATTACATACACTGTCAAATAAAATAAAATAAACAAATGTTGATCCTTAACCCCTAACCCCCTCTGGCTTCAGTTTTTTGTAGCATTTTTGGACTTTTTATTTTATAGGCCCGGGCCTATATGGCCTAATAGTAGCTATGCCGATGGTCATCCTAATTAATATCTATCACAAAATATAATTAGCAGGGGTTTTCAAATGCTATTATTAGATAGACCCTGTTATAAGTAACTATTATCAATATCAAAAATGTGATGCGTGTGTCACACCGAAACTTGAATGCAGCCATTTAAAGCCTTGTTCTGATTCAGATCGTCATTATTATTAGAATAGAATAGAATATTTTTATTCAGAAAACAAATGCATACTACAGGTGTCTTCCATATATAGACGTGTCTTCCATATATAGACAAGATATTCATTTAACAAGTAAGATAAATATCTGTATATTATTGTACAGTCTGAGATGCCACTCAATATGGCTGGTGTATGGCCTAGAATGAAGACATGGCTAATGTATACTAAAGGAAAAAAGAAATGTCCGCTATATATTGTAATATGCCGCTGTAAATCGAATGGTACATAGCTACATTAGAACTTTCCTTTAGGGAAAAAAGGCTTAATTAGCACACAACACATGAAGTTGTCCCTTCAAAGTTTCAGTAGTAGCAAAATACACATTTAGTTCAAACAGTTGAGCAAACTTAGGATGTAACATTTTGCAACGTCTACGTTAAATATAGTACTGAAATGGATCAAATTTTCATAGCAGAACTTCAAATTTCGTGTTTCAAAGTGTACTGTGATTAAAATGTCCCCAACATCACAGTTTTGTTGTTTCTGAAACTAGTTGCAACCTTTTTTATACAAAACGAGTATAAAAGGACAAAACGTCTTGGGATTTCTTTGGAATACTACGTGGCATTAAGTGTGCAGTATACAAATTATAGCAGAAATTCACAAGTTGTTTCTTATAATATATATGCTAAACTAAGGCCACCACTTATTCTTTTGCTAATTGGATGGAGACTATTGTTTTCAGAAATTTCTCAATATAACCTATCAGTTTACAAGATTTACTGGTGATAAAAAAAATGTATTGAATTTAGTATGTAGACTGACAGTACAAAGTAAACTGAATCCACAGACTGGAGTGGTATGGACACTAATGACCTAGCTTATGGCAGTATTATGGGACTGTAGGTCGTAAAGTCTCTTTGTAATCCTGTTATGATTGATTGGTAACAATAACCATAAAACAAAAGCATAGATTAATAAGTACCCAGTGTAAACTCTAGGATGATTGCTCCTAGGCTGTCGCACTTATTGACCAAGGAAGACATTTGTGTATCAGAGTACATACAGTGAGATTGTTTTACTCCTGGCTATTAAAATGGCTTTCTCCACACTTGGGTATATGAATGACCTGGCTGAACTTATGTATCAAGTTTTGTAAATATAAAAGTGTGTAAACAAACCTGCCATCTTGGACATGTACTGAGTTGTTGTTTACCGTCTCATCAGCACGTTGGCTTAGGTTGTTTCCAGCCGCCCCAGAAGGGAAAGGATTCACAGGAACCATGCGCTACACTTACTATCAGATAGATTCCTATGTTTTTAGCTCTACTGGCCGAAGGCCAGCAGAGCTTATGGGATGCCGAGTTGTCCGTCGTCCGTCCGTCGTCCGTCGTCCGTCGTCTGTTGTTAACTTTTGTCTCGTTAAGACGATAGGGCCTTCATTTTTCATCCGATCTTTACCAAACTTTAACAGGTTGTTAATATCAATAAAAGCTCGGATGAGTTCGAAAACCAGCCAGATCGGACAAGTAACAGCGGAGTTATGGCCCTTGATTTAGTTAAAAATGCTATATTGCTAAATTTTGCCTCGTTAAGACGATAGGGCCTTCATTGTTCTTCCTATCTTTACCAAACTTTACCACATTGTTAATATCAATGAAAGCTCGGACAAGTTCGAAAACCAGCCAGATCGGACCAGTAACAGCAGAGTTATGGTCCTTGATTTAGTTAAAAATGCTATATTGCTATATTTTGCCTCGTTAAGACGATAGGGCCTTCGTTTTTCATCCTATCTTTACCAAACTTTACCACGTTGTTAATATCAATGAAAGCTCGGACAAGTTCGAAAACCAGCCATATCGGACTAGTATCAGCGGAGTTGTAGCCCTTGATTTAGTTAAAAATGCTATATTTTGCATTGTTAAGACGATATAGGCTTCATTGTTCATCTGATCTTTACCAATCTTTATCAGATTGTTAATGTCGTTGCAAGCTCGAACAAGTTTGAAAACCAGCCATATCGGACCAGTAACGGGGAAGTTATGGCCCTTGATTTAGTTAAAAATGCTATATTTTGCCTCGTTAAGACAATAGGGGCTTCATTGTTCATCCACTCTTAACCAAACTTGAACAGATTGTTAATATCAAAGAAAGCTTGGACAAGTTCGAAAACAAGCCATATCGAAATAGTAACAGCGGAGTTATGGCCCTTGATTTAGTTAAAAATGTTATATTTTGCCTCGTTAAGACTATAGGGGCTTCATTGTTCATCCAAACTTTATCAGATTGTTAATATCAATGAAAGCTCAGACAAGTTCGAAAACCAGCCATATCGGACCAGTAACATCGGAGTTATGGCCCTTGATTTACTTCAAAATGATATATTTTGCCTCGTTAAGACGATAGCGCCTTCATTTTTCATCCGATCTTTACCAAACTTCATGAAATTGTTAATGTCTATGAAAGCTTGGTCAAGTTCGAAACCAACCAGATCGGACAAGTAACAGCGGAGTTATGGCCCTTGATTTACTTCAAAATGATATATTTTGCCTCGTTAAGACGATAGCGCCTTCATTTTTCATCCGATCTTTACCAAACTTCATGAAATTGTTAATGTCTATGAAAGCTTGGTCAAGTTCGAAAACCAACCAGATCGGACAAGTAACAGCGGAGTTATGGCCCTTGATTTTGTTAAAAATGCTATAATATGCCTCGTCCTACGATAAGGCCTTCATTTTGCATCTGATCTTTGCCAAACTTTACCAGATTTTACAACTGTCTTTTTTATATTATCATTCATTTTTAGCTCTACTGATCAGAGATCAGCAGAGCTTATGCCGTGGTGCGGCGTCCGTCGTCCGTCTGTCCGTCCGTCCGTCCGTCCGTCTGTCTGTCTGTCCGTCCGTCCGTTAACTTTTATTTGTAGCGACTACTCCTCTGAAACTACTGGATGGATATTCATAAAACTTTACAAAAATGTTGCCCATGAAGTCTAGTTGATCCTAGCAAAAATTCATGTTGATGTGAAATCCAAGATGGCCGCCAAAGCTAAAAATAGATTTTTTAAATACAAGTTTGTAGCGACTACTTCTTGAAAACTATAAGTGATATTGATATGGGACTTTTCTAAACTGATCAGCATGACATGATGTTGGTCCTTGTCGAAAATCGTTTTGATTTGACGTTAAACATGGCTGCCAGCGGCCATCTTTGTTTACATAGAGTTATATAATGAAAACTTGTAGCGACTACTCCTCTGAAACTACTTGACGGATTTTCATGAAACTTCACAGGAATGTTGCTCTTGATGTCTAATTGATCCTAGCAAAATTTCAGGTCGGCCGGAAATTCAAGATGGCCGCCACGGCTAAAAATAATTTTTCAAAATACAAGTTTGTAGCGACTACTTCTTGAAAACTATAAGTGATATTGATATGGGACTTTTTCTAAAATGATCAGCATGACATGATGTTGGTCCTTATCAAAAATTGTTTTGATTTGATGTTAAACGTGGCTGCCAGCGGCCATCTTTGTTTACATAGAGTCATATGGTAAAAACTTGTAGCGACTACTCCTCTAAAACTACTTGGCGGATTTTCATGAAACTTTACAGGAATGTTGCTCTTAATGTCTAATTGATCCTAGCAAAATTTCAGATCGGCCAGAAATTCAAGATGGCTGCCACAGTTAAAAATAGATTTTTAAAAAATAAGTTTGTAGCGACTACTTCTTGAAAACTGTAAGTGATATTGATATGGGACTTTTTCTAAAATGATCAGCATGACATGATGGTTATCCGAGTCGAACATTATTTTGATTCGACATTAAACATGGCTGCCAGTGGCCATCTTTGTTTACATAGAGTTATATAATGAAAACTTGTAGCGACTACTCCTCTGAAACTACCTGACGGATTTTCATGAAACTTCACAAAAATGTTGCTCTTGATGTCTAATTGATCCTAGCAAAATTTCAGGTCGGCCGGAAATTCAAGATGGCCGCCATGGCTAAAAATAGATTTTCAAAATACAAGTTTGTAGCGACTACTTCTTGAAAACTATAAGTGATATTGATATGGGACTTTTTCTAAAATGATCAGCATGACATGATGGTTATCCGAGTCGAACATTATTTTGATTCGACATTAAACATGGCTGCCAGTGGCCATCTTTGTTTATATAGAGTTATATAATGAAAACTTGTAGCAACTACTCCTCTGAAACTACTTGACGGATTTTCATGAAACTTCACCGAAATGTTGCTCTTGATGTCTTATTGATCCTAGCAAAATTTCAGGTCGGCCGGAAATTCAAGATGGCCGCCATGGCTAAAAATAGATTTTCAAAATACAAGTTTGTAGCGACTACTTCTTGAAAACTATAAGTGATATTGATATGGGACTTTTTCTAAAATGATCAGCATGACATGATGGTTATCCGAGTCGAACATTATTTTGATTCGACATTAAACATGGCTGCAAGTGGCCATCTTTGTTTACATAGAGTTATATAATGAAAACTTGTAGCGACTACTCCTCTGAAACTACTTCACGGATTTTCATGAAACTTCACAGAAATGTTGCTCTTGATGTCTAATTGATCCTAGCAAAATTTCAGGTCGGCCGGAAATTCAAGATGGCCGCCATGGCTAAAAATAGATTTTCATGCAAGTTTGTAGCGACTACTTCTTGAAAACTATAAGTGATATTGATATGGGACTTTTTCTAAAATGATCAGCATGACATGATGTTGGTTCTTATCAAAAATTGTTTTGATTCGACCTTAAACGTGGCTGCCAGCGGCCATCTTTGTTTACATAGAGTTATATAGTAAAAACTTGTAGCGACTACTCCTCTGAAACTACTTGGCGGATTTTCATGAAACTTTACAGGAATGTTGCTCTTAATGTCTAATTGATCCTAGCAAAATTTCAGATCGGCCAGAAATTCAAGATGGCTGCCACAGTTAAAAATAGATTTTTAAAAAATAAGTTTGTAGCGACTACTTCTTGAAAACTATAAGAGATATTGATATGGGACTTTTTCTAAAATGATCAGCATGACATGATGGTTATCCGAGTCGAACATTATTTTGATTCAATGTTAAACATGGCTGTCAGTGGCCATCTTTGTTTACATAGAGTTATATAATGAAAACTTGTAGCGACTACTCCTCTGAAACTACTTGACGGATTTTCATGAAACTTCACAGGAATGTTGCTCTTGATGTCTAATTGATCCTAGCAAAATTTCAGGTCGGCCGGAAATTCAAGATGGCCACCACAGCTAAAAATAGATTTTCAAAAAAACAGTTTGTAGCGACTACTTCCTGAAATCAAAATCAATCAGTAGAGCTTCAAGGTCATTGACCTCTTGTTATTTTAATCATTATTTCTTTTTTTATTTTTTATTTTTTTATTTTTTTTATTTTTTTTTAATTATTATTATTTTTTTCATTTTTTTTTTTTTTAAATTATTCCATTTTTTTCAGATTTTTTTTTTTTTTTTTTTTTTTTAATTTTTTATCTCTACGTTGGACCAGAAATAAATGCTATATTTTGCCTCGTTAATACGGTATGGCCTTCATTTTTCATCTAATCTTTACAAACTTTACCAGATTCTTTAGTTATGGCCCTTGATTTAGTCAAAAAGCTGTTTTTTGCCTGAAACTTTCAAAAAAACGTAAATGGCAGTCACTCGCTTCATTGATGTTATAAGAGCCATGTTAGCCAGTAGAGCGTCCACAGGCCCTCTTGGGCCTCTTGTTTCAATATGCTCGGAGGATAAATTCCAGTACGCAGAATTGCCTGGTTTATGTTCCCATCCAACGGACAAGGTACACAGAATTGCCTGGTTTATGTTCCCATCGAATGGACAAGGTACACAGAATTGCCTGGTTTATGTTCCCATCCAACGAACAAGGTACACAGAATTGCCTGGTTTATGTTCCCATCCAACAGACAAGGTACACAGAATTACCTGGTTTATGTTCCCATCCAATGGACAATGTACACAGAATTGCCTGGTTTATGTTCCCATTCAACGGACAAGGTACACAGAATTGCCAGGTTTATGTTCCCATTCAACGGACAAGGTACACATAATTGCCTGGTTTATGTTCCCATCCAACGAACAAGGTACACAGACTTGCCTGTTTTATGTTCCCATCCAACAGACAAGGTACACAGAATTGCCTGGTTTATGTTCCCATCTAAAGGACAAGGTACACAGAATTGCCTGGTTTATGTTCCCATCCAACGAACAAGGTACACAGACTTGCCTGGTTTATGTTCCCATCCAACAGACAAGGTACACAGAATTGCCTGGTTTATGTTCCCATCCAAAGGACAAGGTACACAGAATTGCCGGGTTTATGTTCCCATCCAATGGACAAGGTACACAGAATTGGTTTGTGTTCCCATTCAATGGACAAGGTACACAGAATTTGCCTGGTTTATGTTCCCATTCAACGGACAAGGTACGCAGAATTGCTTGGTTTATGTTCCCATCCAACAGACAAGGTATGCACAACCGCTTGGTTTATGTTCCCATCCAACAGACAAAGTACGCAGAATTGCTTGGTTTATGTTCCCATCCAACAGACAAGGTACGCAGAATTGCCTAGTTTATGTTCCCATCCAACGGACAAGGTACGCAGAATTGCCTATTTTATGTTCCCATCCAATGGACAAGGCTATGGAATAGTGCTTTGCCAAGCCACCCAGTGGCGCTGCTTTCATATGTAAATAGATCCCTTATGTTGTTGCAAAGTGTATTCTTGTTTTAGGAACCAATAATGGTCTTTGGAAATCTCAGATTATGGAAATCCCCAGCCTCGTTTTTATTTCAGATTCATTATTGAAAAAGATAATTGTTTTTAATTTCTTCATCAGTTATCAACAAAATCACAGGATGAATCGTAATTTTATTTGTTATAAATTTAAACATCAAATGCAACATATTTTATACGTATACAGTAGGAACAGGTCAACTTTTGTTCAATTTATACTCTCTGGTAAACAGCTATAAGATACTCAGTTTTCATACAGTTCCCTATAGATGCCGGAAGACATATTTAGGGTCATTAGTCATTATGGTTCAGGGTCAGGCACCGTCCCATGCAGAGGGGTAGGACCCCCCCATTCATATTCATTTTGTCATTTTTTGTTCATGCTCATTAAAGGTCTTCATCATGACCCCTGCATTGTTTCAGGTGCCATCTCGCTCACATCACTAAGAGCAGTGGCAGAAAAACAATAACGTGGCTCCAGCGTAAATGGAGTTTCTACGATAGAATTTGCAGCAACTCTGCAGTTCAGGGTGAGAAGGTTCTAGGCCCATTTTCCATATTTTATCTCGATGTACATGGAAGATGAGCCTGGCATGTTCATGCCTTTTAGGCGCCATATAACCTTTTCATGTGTTGGTGCGCCTTAAAACCCCAATTCAATTCAATTCAGGGTCAGGTTAATAATCGCCACCCTAGTGAATGTCTCAAAACCTGACCTTGTGGATTGTCATGGAATGCCTGCAAGTTTAACAGACATTGTTTTAGCAAATATGACAAAAGTAACTCAAGGCCTATTCCTCTGTTAATAGGTGACCTAATCTAGAGTTCCATATATGTATTCTCAAACTTGTCGGGACTGGGATTTTTTTTCCAAGAGATTGATTAGTTCTAGTTATTTTTTGTCACATGGCTGTTAATTTATCCTGTCATTCCCGAAGGGATTTCCCAAGGGGCAAAATGTAATATTCATAATAAATAAGTTTTTTTCTAATTTTTTGCTACATTGCAGTTAATAAATATTTCCTGTGTGTTTGACAGCATGTCCCTTGTCAACAGTATTCCATATAAAATGTTATTTGATATACTGTTAGTGATCTTGGGGGAAATCGGTGTAGCCAAAGGTGATTTAAGGATGCTGTAATTATTCGGTATACTTGCATTATTTAACGAATAAGCCAAAATCAAAAGGGGTCGTTACCTTTTTCATCACAGAGAATGCTTGTTGAAAACTATTTATACTAAACAAGGGTAAACATTATCAAATACTATAGATCGGGTATTATTTGCGAGGATTTTACTTTCGCTAATATTTGTGGATCCACTGGCTCACTCATGCTGCCCATTCGTGAACCTACAATATCAGGTTTTCTCACTTCTCAATGAAATAAAATGATTTAAAACAGAATAAATGTTAAACACTTACCAAATACTTTTTTATTTTAGAAATAGAATTCTTTTTTAAAAAGATGTTAAAATCGAGGCTATTGATTAAGTTGAAATTGCAGTCTGTGTTTACATTAATCTGGTTATACGCTATTCGAGGCAATACCAGGAAATACAGCATTGATCACATCACTTGTCCTTTACCTTCTTGATTTATGATAAAACCACACAAAAAAAAAGAAAAATATTAATTTTAGATTTTTATTTACTGGTAATTATATTTGTTAAACATCAATCACAGAATGGGCATTACAGACTAGATACAATACATCAATCACAGAATGGGCATTACAGACTAGATACAATACATCAATCACAGAACGGGCATTATAGACTAGATACAATACATCAATCACAGAACGGGCATTACAGACTAGATACAATACATCAATCACAGAATGGGCATTACAGACTAGATACAATACATCAATCACAGAACGGGCATTACAGACTAGATACAATACATCAATCACAGAACGGGCATTACAGACTAGATACAATACATCAATCACAGAACGGGCATTACCGACTAGATACAATACATCAATCACAGAATGGGCATCACAGACTAGATACAATACATCAATCACAGAATGGGCATTACAGACTAGATACAATACATCAATCACAGAACGGGCATTACAGACTAGATACAATACAATCAATCACAGAATGGGCATTACAGACTAGATACAATACATCAATCACAGAATGGGCATTACAGACTAGATACAATACATCAATCACAGAACGGGCATTACAGACTAGATACAATACAATCAATAACAGAATGGGCATTACAGACTAGATACAATACAATCAATCACAGCATGGGCATTACAGACTAGATACAATACAATCAATAACAGAATGGGCATTACAGACTAGATACAATACAATCAATAACAGAATGGGCATTACAGACTAGATACAATACATCAATCACAGAATGGGCATTACAGACTAGATACAATACAATCAATAACAGAATGGGCATTACAGACTAGACACAATACATCAATCACAGAATGGGCATTACAGACTAGATACAATACATCAATCACAGAATGGGCATTACAGACTAGATACAATATAATCAATAACAGAATGGGCATTACAGACTAGATACAATACAATCAATCACAGAATGGGCATTACAGACTAGATACAATACATCAATCACAGAATGGGCATTACAGACTAGATACAATACAATCAATAACAGAATGGGCATTATAGACTAGATACAATACAATCAATAACAGAATGGGCATTACAGACTAGATACAATACAATCAATCACAGCATGGGCATTACAGACTAGATACAATACAATCAATAACAGAATGGGCATTACAGACTAGATACAATACAATCAATAACAGAATGGGCATTACAGACTAGATACAATACAATCAATCACAGCATGGGCATTACAGACTAGATACAATACAATCAATAACAGAATGGGCATTACAGACTAGATACGATACATCAATCACAGAATGGGCATTACAGACTAGATACAATACAATCAATAACAGAATGGGCATTACAGACTAGACACAATACATCAATCACAGAATGGGCATTACAGACTAGATACAATACATAAATCACAGAATGGGCATTACAGACTAGATACAATATTATCAATAACAGAATGGGCATTACAGACTAGATACAATACAATCAATCACAGAATGGGCATTACAGACTAGATACAATACATCAATCACAGAATGGGCATTACAGACTAGATACAATCAATAACAGAATGGGCATTACAGACTAGACACAATACAATCAATAACAGAATGGGCATTACAGACTAGATACAATACAATCAATAACAGAATGGGCATTACAGACTAGATACGATACATCAATCACAGAATGGGCATTACAGACTAGATACAATACAATCAATAACAGAATGGGCATTACAGACTAGACACAATACATCAATCACAGAATGGGCATTACAGACTAGATACAATACATCAATCACAGAATGGGCATTACAGACTAGATACAATATAATCAATAACAGAATGGGCATTACAGACTAGATACAATACAATCAATCACAGAATGGGCATTACAGACTAGATACAATACATCAATCACAGAATGGGCATTACAGACTAGATACAATCAATAACAGAATGGGCATTACAGACTAGACACAATACAATCAATAACAGAATGGGCATTACAGACTAGATACAATACATCAATCACAGAATGGGCATTACAGACTAGATACAATCAATAACAGAATGGGCATTACAGACTAGATACAATCAATAACAGAATGGGCATTACAGACTAGATACAATCAATAACAGAATGGGCATTTCAGACTAGATACAATCAATAACAGAATGGGCATTACAGACTAGATACAATCAATAACAGAATGGGCATTACAGACTAGATACAATCAATAACAGAATGGGCATTACAGACTAGATACAATCAATAACACTTCTACAGTTGTTTTCACACATTGTGTCACTTGTAACATGTCTTTAATCATGTTATTCAATAAACATGCAAACACAGTAATTTACACACTAAGGCCATAATAAATTAATTGCTAGTTTATCATCACCAACCGCCCCCCTTGGCTAATTAAATGGGGGAAAGATGGTGTTTGTTATCGTTAAAGGGTGTTCCAGTGATGAAAGACTGCATGGTTTGGTTGTAATATTTCGAGGATATTACATTGGTACTAGGTGTTTATAATGATTTTCTATGTGGAAAATTAGATAAACAATCTCCCGTTGCAGAGACGATGTCACTGCACAGCACGTCTTCAGTGATGAAGACATGTTGAAACTTAATACAAATACCCTGTTTGTAATTTGTGTATCTTGTAAAAAATTGTCGTGTCACAAACAATTTAATGTTCTGTGATTTAGAGATCTAAGAAGTGGTTTATTATGTCTCTGCGTATACAATCCTCTGTTGCTGTTGAAATATTTTGTACTACATGTAAATATTTCTTAACATCTGAAAATGTTCGAATTTTTAAATTTATATGTGCCTGAAAGTATAAAACACTATTAGAAATGTGTTTTCAATCTTGGAAGTACCTAGTAGTATGTGCTTGCTGTGTGCCGGGGAAATATTCCATTTGTGGTATAAAATGAAACATAAAATTCCTACATGGAAAAAAAAACAAATAAAGAAGAAAATGAATGAAATCAGCTAAAATTGGCAGTTTTTTAGCAAAGAAAACGGTTATTTTTTAGCAAAAATGCTTATTTACATTTTGCTTGGACGCGAATTCTGAAGACAAATAGAAAACCCAATTATTCACTAACTTAACATCACGTGAAAATAATGTAATCCAAAGTATATCACCAAACTAATTCTCCAACATTTCAAAAAGTTGTAAAATGGTCTTAACAGCTCGTAGGAAGGTCGGAGAAACAACATGGATTTTCCTGACAGTTTACCTCTCTCTTCATGATGTTGTTTACCTCTTCTTAGGATGTAAACGTTTGTAAGACTAACAGTATTCATTTATACAGTAATTTACCTGCTGGCAACAACAATAAACCACACGCTTATAATTGGTCCACTACTCCCACTAACTGTTGTGTATCAATTGATATAGTTTCATTATAAATACCTGAATTATGACAAAGCTGTTTTATTATAATGGGAAAATAGAAATATATTGGTTTCTCCATCAATGCTATTATCTTTCAAAGGCAATATCTTAATAAAAAGCTTTTACTTCTAAGATTTGACCTTTGATTTTGCTGACCTTGACATTGAGTTTAATAAAAAAAAAAGAACCATAGATGATGGTGATAACATAGCCAGATTTAAGTGTGAAATGTGGTCACATGCAGAGAAGAGTTTTGATATATCATGTGTAGGTATATAATAGGTTTGTGTGCTTGACAACACTATCAATATTCTTTTCAATGTTTGTCCTGAACTGCTGCACGCAGTCTCAACACAACACCATGTATAGTATTAATTGTGTGGGTCAGTTTGAAAACCATATAGCAAGCACGCAGGTGCAGAAAGTTGAATATGAGTTAGTATGGGGAAATTTGTTAAAGTATGTATCCCTGATAAAAGATAACACTGCTGGCTTCATATCAGGTCAGAAATTGTAACTATATAATGCATTTTGAAAGCATCCAGCAGAGTGTGCTCTGATATCATTAAAGAACAAATTGATGTCTTTGACCCATCCAAGGCAATGTTGATGACATTTAAGAGTGACAAGTGTTCATAATAACTTCTACCAGTATGTAAACTTTATTTGCTAATTCCAATATATCAACGGACGGTCCCACTTTGTGACCAGCCTTTTTGTGTCCATATTAACTGCTGGTGTTTGCATTCTTTCAAATACTCATGAAGTTTTTGTAAAGTTTGCAGATGTTTCACAAGCCATCTTGGGTCACAGGAAACATACTGTTTGGATGGACATACAGACATCAAGGTGGAGTCATCCCCAATTCCTGGAAACTTTTTCCCATGTTTTAAGCCAATCAGAAGCTGCAGAAACCTAAACCCCAAGAAGTGAATAAAAACAAAAGTCAGTGAATCTTTCTTCCAAACACATTCTCCTCTATAAATTCTCTGTATTTCAGGTAGGCTGTGAACACGAATCATAATGCCACTGTTTGTTTGTATTTCAGGGTGGCTGTAAACGCGAATCGTAATGCCACTGTTTGGTTGTATTTCAGGGTGGCTGTAAACGCGAATCATAATGGGTGCGTTCAGGGTTCTCCAACGATGGCAGCAAATAGTTACCATAAGGTACCGATGTTAAAATTGGTAACCAATAAACTCGAACGGATATGGGTAGTATATGGTACCAATGGCAGCGCAAGGTTACCATTGGGGACCGATATATTAGCAAAATGGCAAGGCAGGGGATACCTGCCGTTTGTACTTCAAAACCAGACAACTGAGTTTTTAGAATAGTCTTATTATTCACTGGTATTTTTATTGGGATTAATTATCAGCAATACGCCTTTTGGTGATGACATTCATCGCCATTTTGAACTTATGTCATAAAGAGGCCACAGTTGCTACCTTGGGTCTCGAGTCGCGGTAAGATTGGTTACCAACATCTTACCCATCGGCAACTAACGACGGTACCCGATGGTTGCCTATGGCTACCGGAGGCGCTTTCAGTAACCGATGGGAGAACCCTGATTTCAAGGTGGCTGTGAACACAAATCATAACCCAACTGTTTGGTTGTATTTCAGGGTGGCTGTGAACATGAATCATAACTCCATTGTTTGGTTGTATTTTAGGGTGGCTGTGAACATGAATCTTAACTCCACTGGTTGTATTTCAGGGTGGCTGTAAAAACAAATAGTGCCACTGTTTGGTTGTATTTCAGGGTAGCTGTGAACTTGAATCATAATTCCACTGTTTGGTGGTATTTCAGGGGTGGCTGTGAACACAAATCCTAGCCCCACTGTTTGGTTGTATTTCAGGGTGGCTGTGAACACAAATCCTAACCCCACTGTTTGGTTGTATTTCAGGGTGGCTGTGAAAACAAATAATGCCACTGTTTAGTTGTATTTCAGGGTGGCTGTGAACTTGAATCATAATGCTACTGTTTGGTTGTATTTCAGGGGTGGCTACGAACACAAATCATAATCCCACTGTTTGGTTGTATTTCAGGGTTGCTGTGAACTTGAATCATAATGCAACTGTTTGGTTGTATTTCAGGGTGGCTGTGAACTTGAATCATAATGCCCCTGTTTGTTTGTATTTCAGGGTGGCTGCGAACACAAATTGTAATTATACTGTTTGGTTGTATTTCAGGGTGGCTGTGAACACAAATCACTACATCTCAAGCCAGCTGGGCGTCAAGAATCCTGTACATAAACACAAACTTTCTCTCAAGGCCATAGATGTGGTGCTGTTTGGGCCAGCGAAGAGTAAGTTTACACCTGTAATAATAATAATAATAACTACAACCCAAATTTGACAGCACACCATGCAAATCCCCACACAGTATGGTAAACAAATATAATTATGTTTACCCCTGTATTCAAATCAATGGGTAACACAGTTTGTGTTGAATGTCTTTGATACTCAGATCTGAACAGTCAACACAAACTGTATATGTACTATATGTGTTATTGTAAATGTATGAAATTGTACATAAATACATTATTTAGGGTATATTTGGCACGACTGTTAAGTCCCATGGGTGACCCTGGAGCAAACTATACTGTGTAATCCTATCATTATAACTGGTTTAATTTAAGAAATACCTTTTTTTTTTTATAGATATTTGACCCAAATGAATACCTAATTTTATACCCAATTCAACACTTATTGGATCACATACACACGGTCAGGCTCTAAATGAAGAAAGTTTTAGATGTTGATGATGATATTTTAAGGAGGACAAGAGTGTTTAAGCCAACTCTAGAAATAAAATATATTACCATGCATTTCACCAATTCCAAACAGCGAAATGTTTGTTAGAATATTTACTCTACTGAATAAAATAATTGTGGATTCGGAATTCCAATTGAACAGACTTATAATCCATGGGTTTAGTTTTAATTGGGTAATACATGCAGGTTAAATTGCCTTGAAATGAAATGAATGTTACATTAAATAAATTTAGCCAAGAGTATGCTCATTTTACCCCTGCAAACAAAGTTTGAGGGAGGTATGTATGAGTCAAGTCAGTTGGTCGGTTGATCTGTTCAAAGTCTTGTCTGCATTATTCCTCCCCTTGATGGATTTTCACCACTATTGGTGAGAAGTGCTAGTATGAACTGGAGAGGTGTTTATTTTCGTGGGAACATATTTTCAGGAGTATTAATCACCTTCAGTCATAATTTCAGTTATATATTGTTTTTGCACGGACTTATAAACTAAAACCTCATGTGCTGATTAACTCCCAAATTAAACAACCAAGGTAACTGCTTCCATTCACTTTTTGTTGCTTTCGCCACATGACCCCTAGAATGAACGTGTTTTTGGCGTCAACTTCTTGAAGAACCACTGATATAAGATGCTCCAAAATACCGATACATTGTTGTTAACATCATAGCAATTTAGGATACTATTACCTAAATTGCTTTGCACTATCTTGCTCGCTTTTGGTTCTTCCATTCAGTTGAATTGTTCTATTCTTTTCTGCTCTAAGTCAAAGGCATTTTTCGAACTCCTTTTTAAAAACAAATGCCTCATTGATGGAGAAAAATTGGACTGGTTAAAGTTAATTTTCTTTGTAGAAAATCATCAGTTTCAATTTAATTAATTCTGCGACTCATTTGATTTACATCTGTAATTTATTTCAGAAGCCCACCATATTTTGAAGGATATTGCCCTGGTTACATCCATACTTGTTGCCTTTGGGGGATGTGTGTTTGCATACAGACAGAACAAATCATCGAAGGAGGAGCTCAAGAAGATGATGAAGGACCTAGATGCTCTACAGAGTGCTGAAGAATCTCTTGAAGCACTAAATCAAAAGTAGGAACCAATATTACGTGCCCGATTTAGTTATTCGTCACACACTTCCTTTTAGAGAACAAGTAACTGCGTCTGTTGTTTGACCAAGGCCCTGAAGTGAATAATTCATAAACAGTGGAACTTGTATAAATCCAGTTAATAAAAATGAAAAAATTAGTAAGCATGGCAGATACTTAGGGAACACTTTGTCCGTCGTCTTTAACCTGGAACCTAACTTTGGTCATAACTTGAAAAGTGTTTGACCTATGTTTATAAACCTTCACACACATCTTCATCTTACCTTAAAGATTTAAAGATGAATGGCCACCCTTTTTGTAGTATTATCAATTAACAAATTTAACTCTTAAACATCATATGAACATTTCTTGATAGTCCCAGAGAGAAACATACATTTAAGACCGCTACTAAATTGTATGTAAAAATAAGTATGTGCATGACGTAGATACTACTTTTACCACTGCATGAGAAAATGAGGTAAATCTGAATTGTATAGCTGCGCAACTATTGCCAGATAATTGATAAATACCTTTACCTGTGGATTAATTTACCTGTTCAAAGTTTTCTAAGTCATCAAATAAAATTGTATTCTCGCTTTTCACAGGTATTGCAATGTGTGAATTGTAAATATCTTTTGTTGTGTATTGATTTCGATTTAAATAAACATCAACATATTCATGAAACAAAACATGGTCGGAGAACTTTAAAGGAATGTTGCACATGTCCAATAACTCTTGACTTATTATACCCCCCGCAAAGTGGGAGTGTGGGGTCAGCTTGTCCGTCCATCTGTCCGTCAGTAGATGCAATTCTTGTCTGGGCTATTTCTCTAAAACTCCTTGTTAAAGTTTATTGGAACTTGCTAGGAAGTATCAATATCAAGTGGAGATGTGCATACTATCATGACTTTCCAGTTCAATATTTTTCTACTGAGTTATTGCCCTTTGTATTTTTAATGCATTTCATACTTGGTAATCAAATAGAAAATTCTTACAGGAACAAAGTGTTGTATGCTTACCTACCCCCAACAAGTTGCCAGCGGTGGGTATTTGTCCGCCTCCGGCGAAAGTTCTAGTTTTGGCAGAGTTATGCCCCTTTTCGTAAAACTTGGACCTGCAACCTAACCAATCTCGTAACTGGCCATAATTTGAAAAGTATTTGACCTATTTTTATGAAAGTTCATACAGATTTACATCTTACCCAAAGGAATGTCATTGCACATGTCCAATAACTCGTGACCTTTATTAGGGCTTAGTTATGCCCATTTTCATAAAACTTTCAACCTAACCTGGCTCATAGCTTGGCATAAATTTGACATAATATTATGGTCATAAAACTTCAAACAGTTCTTCTGTATCAATTATTATTGCCATTGACATGTCCAATAACTCTGACTTTCATTTCAGCTTCAGAGTTATGTCCCTTTTCATGAAACTTGAACCTGCAACCTAACCTAGCTCATAGCTTGGCACCTTAGCCCCGTCCGTCGGATGGGGACGTAAACCGGGCGGTCCCGTGTATCGGTCTATCCTCCGAGCACGTTAAAGAACCATAGGAATCTATTCGATAATAAGAGTAGGGCAGGTTCCCGGATTCCTATGTATCCTTCCCCTCTCTCTGGGGCGGCTCTAAATAACCTATACTGTGTTGATGAGCCGTTAAACTACATTCAATTCAATTCAATTCATAGCTTGGCAAAATATTGACCTCTGGTCATGAAACTTAATGCAGTTTTTCCCTTTCAGTCATGCAGAGTTATGCCATTTTCAACAATTTTTAACAATTAAAAAAAGTCTGCTCCATAATTCATGAAGGATTGCTTCAAACTTTGAAGTTGGATTGTCCTTGCTGAAATAAGCATATGACAGGCGACACAAATGTTCCATGGAACACCCTTCTAGTATTTAATTTAGATTGCCAAGTTTAAATTTATGTTCAAATAAAGTTACCAAGTTTAATTCTATGTTAACTGCAAGTTAATGGTAAAATTAAAATGTATTTCAGGAGTACCAGTAAAATAAAATGTGTGTGATTATGAATTTGCTTCATTACAGAACTCTTGTTCACCTATAGATATGTATTGAGTATAGTTATCACGTGGTTACTGTTTATTCAGATTGATGAGGGCTGAGGAGGAACAGAATAAGGCAACGAAACAAAAAACAGAAATTGAACAGCATTATAGCAGTGAAATAGAGAAAGCAAAGGTGGGTGATAAACGTTGGGGAAACTTGATTGAATGGTTGTTTTAGTAACAACTTGTCAACACATTGTCACGCTTATTTCATGACAAAAGTAGATTTTGTTAAAATCGAACTGGAAAACTAGCATTCAAGGACAACAGTGACGCGCGCGCGCACGCACACACGCACACACACACACACCGAGAGAGAGAGAAACAACAACTATAAAGGTCAATATTTAGAGGCAAGATATAATAATAATTACATAAAAATTTAAATTTTCATTATTTTACCAATTTTTAGATCACCTGAGCCGAAGGCTCAAGAAGTTTCCGGGGTCATACACTTGTATAGGAAAAACATCTTCTATTCTGAAACCACAAAGCACAGAGCTTTTATGTATTACATGTAGCATCAGAGTATGGTCCTCTTCTAACTTTGTTCAAATGGTGACCTTGGGGTCTAATTTGGCCCCGCCCCAGGTGTCACAGTTTTACATAGTCTTATACAGGAAAAAAAAATAAAAATCTTCTCTTTGAAACTACAAGAGCCAGAGGTTTAATATTTTGCATTTACTTTAAGATTATGGTCATTTACCAAGTTTGTTCAAGTAGTGATCCTGGGGTCACTTTTGGCCCAGCCCCAGGGGTCATATATTTTACATAGACTTGTATAGGGAAAACTTAAAAAATCTTCTTCTCTAAAACTGCTTGAAACAGATGTTTAATATTTTGCATTTGCTATAACTTATGGTCCTCTACCAAGTTTGTTCAAATGGTGACCTTTGGCCCTGCCCTGGGGGTCACAGTTTTACATAGACTTATGTATTATAAAAATAAAAAATCTTCTTTGAAATTTCAAGAGCCAGAGGTTTAATATTTTGCATTTACTATCACGTTTGTTGAAATGGTGACCCTTGGGTCACATTTGGCCCCACCCCAGGGGTCACATGTTTTACATAAACTTAAAAAATCTTACTTAAAAAATCTTCTCTGAAACCACAAGGCAAACAGCTCTCATATTTTACATGTAGTCCTGGGGTCATGTTTGGCCATGCCCAAGGGGTTACACTCTAGCACTTTCATTTTTTATTTGATCTTTACCAAACTTTGTCGGTGTCTTTATATCAATGTTGTTAACACAACAGAGGCCACATTCCTTGAACAATCTTGACCAAACTTGCACAGATTGTATACGACCATAATATTTCAGACAAGTTCGATAATGGGCCAGTACTCAGGTGATCGATATAGCGCCATCTTGGCCCTCTTGTTTAAATATATTATTGGTGCAATATTATAAAAAGTTAGTATGTAAAAACAATTTGCTTGGAACTATTCTAACAATTAATATTGATGATTGAACAAATGCAAGTTAAGAGAAAACTAACGGGATGCCGTGAGTTTTTAAAAAATCAAGATTGCCATGTGTCCCTTTAAAGCACACTGTCTTATCCACAGAGCTACAAACAGAAGTTTTCAGTTATCACAGAAATTGATAGAGTGGCAGATCAAGTTATACTCAATGGATATATAATATGTTTACGAGAGCAGCAGATATAATTCCTTGGTTTTATTATTTGAAAAGTTGCTACTGCATATTGTCCACCAATAATGAAGCATCGTTGTCCTTGGCAGAAATTATGCACAAAATAAACACTGGTTTGTATTTTTGTGATTTTTTGTTATGGTTTATTTGTTAGAAATAAATGTACCCTAGCTAAGATTTCACTGTTATAGACCTGCATAAGGCCAAGATAAAATAATTGTGAGGTTCATATTACATGATATGCAGGACAATTGTATTATTTTCAAAAGATATTGGATTTTTTTCTTTTCTACAATTAACACAGGCTTTGTACTAGCAATTACCCATTTTACAATAAAAATGTAAGTACCTCATCAATAATCATCTGGATTGTTTGTGTGCTCCAGATGCCAAAACACATTTAGGATCTCACAGAATATTAATGTTTGGGTAACCAGAAAACCTGTCAATTATTTTATCTTGGCCTAAGAAATACAAAAGATATCTTACATAAATGCATAATAAATACATCAGAGTGCTTGTATTTCAGCAAGAGGCAGAGCGGTTGAAACAGGAGAGACAGGGAAGTAATTTAGAAGAGCTATCACGGTTACAGTTAGCCGAGGAAGAATTAATTCAGGTATACATATTTGTGTTTGTATACATGGCCGTGCTATGAATAAATACAGGTGTAAACACTTGTGTATTTGTATACATGACCTTGCTCTTGTATACATGGCCTTGCTATGAGAAAAATAACATGCATGTTTGTATACATGGCCTTGCTATGAGGTAAATAACGTGTGTTTGTATACATGGCCTTGCAGTTAGGAAAATAACATTGTGTTTGTATACATGGCCTTGCTATGAGGAAAATGACTTGTGTATTTGTATTCATGTCCTTACTGCAAGGAAAATGATGTGTGTGTTTGTATACATGGCCTTGCTATGGTGAAAATAACTTTTGTGTTTGTATACTTGGCCTTGCTACATACATGGCCTTGCTATGAGGAAAATAATTTTTATGTTTGTATACATCGCCTTGCTATGAGGAAAATAAATTTTGTGTTAGTTTACATTTCCTTGCTATGAGGAAAATGACATGTATTTGTATGGTGGGTGGAGATGGGAGTCTTGCTATTTATGGCTATTTCTTGTTATTTGTTGTAGTAAATGTCTCTAAGGTTTATGATTACAAAAGATGTAGATGTATATGAGATGGACAGGGTGACACTGTATATTTCTCAGTCTTCATTCTAAAAAACAGTCATTTCTTTGATATAGAATTATATGGAATTATTTGTTCAAACGTTAACCAATGAAAACCCTGAGTTCGGTACATTCCATTTATAACTCCATAATCTACAGGTCAGGGCAGCATTGCTGCAAGCTGAACACGAGTTAGATGGGCGAGGTTACTGGGGCGCCCCCAGCGAGCTGCAGCAGTGGTTACAGTTTACGTTTGAGCTAGAACAACAACACTTTTCTGCCAAACAGCAGGCAGCGCAACGTCAGTTTGGCACGGCAAAGGACGCGGTTAGTATACTAAGTATAATTTTGAATTATTTTCATCAATGCAAACAATACCTTTGTGATATAGGATAAGAATGAAAGAATGAAATTGATAATAAAAGTTTGCTTTTTTGAAATGATTTTGTGACAATGGCAGTGTTTCAAGATTTGTTCCTATAAATTTATAAAGAAATGCATTAACCCTTAACCTACTACATATATATAATGGACTGTTCTTTCTTTGAATTCAGACCATTCCATTTATGTGAAAAGGGGTGTTTTGGGGGAAATAACTGCAGATGGACATTGTAAACTCTGATCAGCCTGCAAGTTACTCACTTTACTCGCAGGCTGATGTAAACAATGTTCTGTTTCAGATGTTTATGTCAATTGTTTGGTTTAAATAAGATTTATTCAAGAAATATGGTGAACAATATTTCAAGTAATACATACACAGGAATTGAAAACAAGCTTTCAATGAAAGCTTACAGAAGTTCATCTCCTTATTTGTGATTAATTGTCAAGTATGTGTTAGTTGTATATAACAGGTCTATTGTTTAGTTAATTGTATAATAAATATATTGGTCATGTATTTTCAGTGTGAGAAATTGCGCAGGAAACGATCGGGGATGTTGGGGACATTTAGGGCTGCTCAGGGAAACTCTATAGATGATATTGACCAGAGGATACTCCAGGCTAGGTTGGTACATTATACAGCTACTGGGATTACTTACACAACTACTGGGATTACTTACACAACTACTAGGATTACTTACACAACTACTAGGATTACTTACACACACAACTACTAGGATTACTTACACAGCTACTGGGATTACTTACACAACTACTAGGATTACTTACACACACAACTACTAGGATTACTTACACAGCTACTGGGATTACTTACACAACTACTGGGATTACTTACACAACTACTGGGATTACTTACACAACTACTAGGATTACTTACACAACTACTAGGATTACTTACACAGCTACTGGGATTACTTACACAACTACTGGGATAACTTACACAACTACTGGGATTACTTACACACACAACTACTAGGATTACTTACACAGCTACTGGGATTACTTACACAACTACTGGGATTACTTACACAACTACTGGGATTACTTACACAACTACTGGGATTACTTACACAGCTACTGGGATTACTTACACAACTACTGGGATTACTTACACACACAACTACTAGGATTACTTACACAGCTACTGGGATTACTTACACAACTACTGGGATTACTTACACTACTACTGGGATTACTTACACAGCTACTGGGATTACTTACACAACTACTGGGATTACTTACACAGCTACTGGGATTACTTACACAGCTACTGGGATTACTTACACAACTACTGGGATTACTTACACAACTACTGGGATTACTTACACAGCTACTGGGATTACTTACACAACTACTGGGATTACTTACACAGCTACTGGGATTACTTACACAGCTACTGGGATTACTTACACAACTACTGGGATTACTTACACAGCTACTGGGATTACTTACACAACTACTGGGATTACTTACACAGCTACTGGGACTACTTACACAACTACTGGGATTACTTACACAGCTACTGTGAACACTTACACAGCTACTGGGATTACTTACACAGCTACTGGGATTACTTAAACAACTACTGGGATTACTTACCCAGCTACTGGGATTACTTACACAACTACTGGGATTACTTACACAGCTACTGGGATTACTTACACAACTACTGGGATTACTTACACAGCTACCGGGATTACTTACACAGCTACTGGGATTACTTACACAACTACTGGGATTACTTACACAACTACTGGGATTACTTACACAGCTACCGGGATTACTTACACAGCTACTGGGATTACTTACACAACTACTGGGATTACTTACACAGCTACCGGGATTACTTACACAGCTACTGGGATTACTTACACAACTACTGGGATTACTTACACAACTACTGGGATTACTTACACAACTACCGGGATTACTTACACAGCTACCGGGATTACTTACACAGCTACTGGGATTACTTACACAACTACTGGGATTACTTACACAGCTACTGGGATTACTTACACAACTACTGGGATTACTTACACAGCTACTGGGATTACTTACACAACTACTGGGATTACTTACACAGCTACTGGGATTACTTATACAACTACTGGGATTTTGTTCAGCTTGCTGAGAACAGATTTCCATATAATAAAACATGTATCTGGATTTCCAGGATTGTGAAATGATAATAGTTCATTAAACAAAAAACTATGCTTGTTTCATGATGATAGGTCTGGTGTGGCACAGTGGATAGCATGGTGGACTTGATGCTTGTTTCATGATGATTGGTCTGGTGTGGCCCAGTGGATAGCATGGTGGTCTAGATACTTGTTTCATGATGATAGGTCTGGTGTGGCCCAGTGGATAGCATGGTGGTCTAGATACTTGTTTCATGATGATAGGTCTGGTGTGGCACAGTGGATAGCATGGTGGACTTGATGCTTGTTTCATGATGATAGGTCTGGTGTGGCCCAGTGGATAGCGTGGTGGTCTTGATGCTTGTTTCATGATGATAGGTCTTGTGTGGCCCAGTGGATAGCGTGTTGGTCTAGATGCTTGTTTCATGATGATAGGTCTGGTGTGGCCCAGTGGATAGTGTGGTGGTCTAGATGCTTGTTTCATGATGATAGGTCTGGTGTGGCCCAGTGGATAGCGTGGTGGACTTAATGCTTGTTTCATGATGATTGGTCTGGTGTGGCCCAGTGGATAGCGTGGTGGTCTTGATGCTTGTTTCATGATGATAGGTCTGGTGTGGCCCAGTGGATAGCGTGGTGGTCTTGATGCTTGTTTCATGATGATAGGTCTGGTGTGGCACAGTGGATAGCTTGGTGGACTTGATGCTTGTTTCATGATGATAGATCTGGTGTGGCCCAGTGGATAGCGTGTTGGTCTAGATGCTTGTTTCATGGTGATAGGTCTGGTGTGGCCCAGTGGATAGCGTGGTGGACTTAATGCTTGTTTCATGATGATTGGTCTGGTGTGGCCCAGTGGATAGCGTGGTGGTCTTGATGCTTGTTTCATGATGATAGGTCTTGTGTGGCCCAGTGGATAGCGTGGTGGTCTTGATGCTTGTTTCATGATGATAGGTCTGGTGTGGCACAGTGGATAGCTTGGTGGACTTGATGCTTGTTTCATGATGATAGGTCTGGTGTGGCCCAGTGGATAGCGTGTTGGTCTAGATGCTTGTTTCATGGTGATAGGTCTGGTGTGGCCCAGTGGATAGCGTGGTGGACTTAATGCTTGTTTCATGATGATAGGTCTGGTGTGGCACAGTGGATAGCATGGTGGACTTGATGCTTGTTTCATGATGATAGGTCTGGTGTGGCCCAGTGGATAGCGTGGTGGTCTTGATGCTTGTTTCATGATGATAGGTCTTGTGTGGCCCAGTGGATAGCGTGGTGGTCTTGATGCTTGTTTCATGATGATAGGTCTGGTGTGGCACAGTGGATAGCTTGGTGGACTTGATGCTTGTTTCATGATGATAGGTCTGGTGTGGCCCAGTGGATAGCGTGTTGGTCTAGATGCTTGTTTCATGGTGATAGGTCTGGTGTGGCCCAGTGGATAGCGTGGTGGACTTAATGCTTGTTTCATGATGATTGGTCTGGTGTGGCCCAGTGGATAGCGTGGTGGTCTTGATGCTTGTTTCATGATGATAGGTCTGGTGTGGCACAGTGGATAGCTTGGTGGACTTGATGCTTGTTTCATGATGATAGGTCTGGTGTGGCCCAGTGGATAGCGTGTTGGTCTAGATGCTTGTTTCATGGTGATAGGTCTGGTGTGGCCCAGTGGATAGCGTGGTGGACTTAATGCTTGTTTCATGATGATTGGTCTGGTGTGGCCCAATGGATAGCGTGGTGGTCTAGATACTTATTTAATGATGATAGGTCTGGTGTGGCACAGTGGATAGTGTGGTGGTCTAGATGCTTGTTTCATGATGATAGGTCTGGTGTGGCCCAGTGGATAGAGTGGTGGTCTTGATGCTTGTTTCATGATGATAGGTCTGGTGTGGCCCAGTGGATAGCGTGTTGGTCTAGATGCTTGTTTCATGATGATAGGTCTGGTGTGGCACAGTGGATAGCGTGGTGGTCTTGATGCTTGTTTCATGATGATAGGTCTGGTGCGGCCCAGTGGATAGCGTGGTGGTCTAGATGCTTGTTTCATGATGATAGGTCTGGTGTGGCCCAGTGGATAGCGTGGTGGACTTGATGCTTGTTTCATGATGATAGGTCTGGTGTGGCACAGTGGATAGCCTGGTGGTCTAGATGCTTGTTTCATGATGATAGGTCTGGTGTGGCCCAGTGGATAGAGTGGTGGTCTTGAAACTGGAGGACCCAGGTTCAAGCATAACCAATGCCAAAAATAATGTTGCTCTTGCGTGCCGTCATCATATGATGGAAGTCATACCCTAAGTTTGGTTGAATTCCGTTCAGCAGTTTAGGATGAGATGCGGTAATGGACGGACAAACAGAGGCGATTTTAATATACCCTAATTTTGTCTCGCCTTTTGAAAAAATGCGAGATATAGGCGCCACTAATGTTGGCGGGCCCGAAAATTCCTTATATCACCTCCTGCTCATTGTTCGTCTTAATGCCAATAACTTCCAGCCCTCCAACTGACCCTGGGAAATTCATACCCTCAGTATAACGGTTTTAAGCGGAAACCTCGGCACAGCCTCGGTTCCGATAAAAAACGTTATATCTCGGGTTGGGTTGGAATTCTCTATCTACACAGGATACCCATGAAAGATTATTATATTCCATACTGTGTGATTTCTATGGACATTTTGCAAAAAAAGAAAATGTATGAAACTTGGTACTATACTGATACAGTTTCTTAATGGTGCATCTCATTAATATTTCTGTTTCCATGGTAATGAGAAAATGATAAGAATGTGGCGGGGGATATCATTGACTGTCTTTTTTTCCAAATATAATCGTGCTTACCCTTGAGCTGGTTACAGTGAATTTAACCATTAATTTAGTGCTGGGTAGCGCATCCAAAAAACGTATCGCAATATATTGCGATACAAGAAACTGGATCGCGATACGTATCACAATATATTGTCTTGTACAATTGCATTGATAATTTCAATAGACTTTTCCGATTTCCGGTTGTATTTCGAAGCGGGTGACATAACGTGATGCAATGTTGGTTGTGCTTGTGAATGAGAAACATTATGCATGGCAGTTCCGAAGTTGACAATGTCTACTTTCTTTTTTGAATTTGTATTCAACGTCGAGTGATGTCTTCGCAAGTGGGTTACCAAATGTGTTGTGCTGCCGGAGCAATTACAAATGCAACATTACCTAGATCTACTACCGTAGTGCCCTTTTTAAGCCCAACGTACATAATTATGCGCACATTACGATAATCAAACACCAGATATTATTGCAAGTGCGTCTATTTTTAACTATGATGGTGCCCACTTCCCAATATGTGTATTTATGATTGTATTAAAACACGGGAACCACACGAAGTTAAAAATAGATCTTAGTTGCAGATTAAGATTTACTTTCATAACACATGTGTAGATAAAACCGGTATGAACCGGTATGCTAAACAAATATCACAGTACGTATTATTATGGAGGTCCGTATCACAGTACACTGATCAATCGATAATACCGCGCAGCACTAACCATTATACTGGAGACTGTTCTTTGGGCATGTAAAATAACCATACTAAATCTGTTTGAAAGTAAGTGTAATGGTGATCCTGAATTAATACTTATTCTCTTCCTCTCTCTCTCTCTCTCTCTCTCTCTCTCTCTCTCTCTCTCTAAGAGAAGCCCTTTATGTGTTGAGGAGTCATTATTAAGCAACAAATCAGTTAAATTCCCATGTATTTCAGAATGGCCTTAGAAGAAATTCGTCATGATTTACAGGAGCGCCAACACCGATGGCATGCGATAGAGAACTTCTGTGGTTTCCCAATCAAGTCCAACCCGGGTATAGCTAAACTAGAGCACGGGTTGTATGGTGAAGGTGGGTATACATAAACTAGAACTTTGGTTGTATAGTGAAGGTGGGTATAGCCAACCTAGAAAACTGGCTGTATAGTGAAGGTGGGTATAGATAAACTAGAACATGGGCTGTATAATGATGTGGGTATAGATAAACTAGAACATGGGTTGTATAGTGAAGGTGGGTATAGATAAACTAGAACATGGGCTGTATGGTGAATGTGTGTATAGAAGTGAAAGAGGGTATAGCTAAACTAGAACACAGGTTTATAGTGAAGGTGGATATAGCTAAACTAGAAAACGGGCTGTATAGTGAAGGTGGATATAGATAAACTAGAACACAGGTCGTATAGTGAAGGTGGGTAGGCTAAACTAGATCATGGGTTGTATAGTGAAGGAGGGTATAGCTAAACTAGAACACAGGTTTATAGTGAAGGTGGATATAGCTAAACTAGAAAACGGGCTGTATAGTGAAGGTGGATATAGATAAACTAGAACACAGGTCGTATAGTGAAGGTGGGTAGGCTAAACTAGATCATGGGTTGTATAGTGAAGGAGGGTATAGCTAAACTAGAACACAGGTTTATAGTGAAGGTGGATATAGCTAAACTAGAAAACGGGCTGTATAGTGAAGGTGGATATAGATAAACTAGAACACAGGTCGTATAGTGAAGGTGGGTAGGCTAAACTAGATCATGGGTTGTATAGTGAAGGAGGGTATAGCTAAACTAGAACACAGGTTTATAGTGAAGGTGGATATAGCTAAACTAGAAAACGGGCTGTATAGTGAAGGTGGATATAGATAAACTAGAACACAGGTCGTATAGTGAAGGTGGGTAGGCTAAACTAGATCATGGGTTGTATAGTGAAGGAGGGTATAGCTAAACTAGAACACAGGTTTATAGTGAAGGTGGATATAGCTAAACTAGAAAACGGGCTGTATAGTGAAGGTGGATATAGATAAACTAGAACACAGGTCGTATAGTGAAGGTGAGTAGGCTAAACTAGATCATGGGTTGTATAGTGAAGGAGGGTATAGCTAAACTAGAACACAGGTTTATAGTGAAGGTGGATATAGCTAAACTAGAAAACGGGCTGTATAGTGAAGGTGGATATAGATAAACTAGAACACAGGTCGTATAGTGAAGGTGGGTAGGCTAAACTAGAACACAGGTTTATAGTGAAGGTGGATATAGATAAACTAGAACACAGGCTGTATAGTAAAGGTGGGTAAGACAAACTAGAACACAGGTTTATAGTGAAGGTGGGCAAGATACACATCCTCCTGGATGTATAATGGTGCTATAGTATACAAAGGTGGTATGTACGTAGTTGTTATACTGAAATAAATGGGGGGAAATAGGTGATGCGCTTTCATACATTTGACCATTAGAGAGCATTGTACAGCTATAAAATAGCTATAGCTCGGCAGTAGTATGTACGCAATGATTTTGAGTCACGAACATGAAATAAAACGTGTTAGAATGAAGATGGGACCTTTGTTTCATAGCAGACTCAATTAAGACACATTCAAGATCAGGAAATGTCGAATATATTAATGTAATATATAGAGGATCTTACATGAGTACTCATTCACTATTGAATTTATTAAACGAGTTGGCAAAATGATATAATGCGAGGCTCTTGCCTAGCATTATATCATTTTTGCTAACGAGTTTAATAAATTAGAGCCTCGCATTATATCATTTTGCCAACTCGTTTAATAAATTCAATGAGAACGAATGTTAGATTCTATTTATCACATAAGTCACATTGCCTGTCGCTTTAACACGCGAAACCGACATAAACCGTGGGAATTGGATCATAGTCATTATCGATTTTATTTTTTTTACAGCGCATACTAGGCTTATTTGCATACTTATATAACTAGTAGTATATCGAAAATATAGAATGGTGTTATTTCACTCCCACACCGTATATATATATACACCTTCACGTTATTGAAAATCTTAGTATGTTGTTTTTGCAGGATCTCTTTCTAGTTCTGGGTCGACGAGTCGCCTTGCAATGTCGTCGATAGCGCCACTAAACGTGGAGGATGCAGATGAAGATTTTCCACCACAGTACCCAGCAGCCACAGGTACGCTGATATTTTGAATTGTCCGAATAGTAACCAAGGGAATCTTGCAGAAAAGTGTTATGTTTTAGACAGTTCCTGCTAAAGCCACGTTTACATTTACCGGAATGTATATAAAATTAATGTTTCCATTTTTGTTTACCAGTAATTAATTTTATAATTTTAACTTTTAATGTGATATCACCAACATAGTTTGAATCAAGTAATGGGTCATATTTGTGTGCCCTTGCAAAAAAAAATCTTACTTAACTGCATGAATACAAGATAATTTGTCATAAGCTCATTTCTGCACTATTCCCTTTGATGTATTGCACACCGTGAGAGCATATTCTGATCCTTATACAACTTATGGACCATGTTGTATGCACCTTAGCTACACATGCTCGTGTTAAAATGCTGTTTCTGAAGAAATAATCACAGAAAATATAGCCATAATACAGAAATCGCGCACAATTTAGGCTGTTGATATTTTGTTTTCCTACTGCTCAGAAGATATTTGAATTTTGATTGATCAACATGGCGTGACATGAGCCATTCCATGACTACATTGCAGTGTTCTGTTGTCTTCATTTACATGTTTTCCAACTTGATATTTTGTCATTTAACAATTTCCTCCCGTGCATTTATACCTGTAATACACATAAACAAAGTATCGGAGTTCACGACAACCAATTTATTATGGATACCTCGAACAAGTCCTGATGAAAAATCTTTGTCCTTTCCAGACTGTCATAGCCTGGACTGTTTTAAGTGAAATTTTAATAAAAAAATGATATATTCAAATACAAGTAGTATAGAAATTGATTAAAAAATTCTAAATATTAAGAAAGACATAATGTTGTTAATTTGTGTCAATTAGAAACACTATATACAAAAATGGTATATATATATTTTGAACATGTGCCATATTTAAAGTTACATATTTGAGTGTTGTTTATTTAGCTGTGATATGTTATTTTGTAAAACCTTATTTTATTAGGGCTGAAGTACAGACATATTTGATGTAAGGTGCATTGTAGTGGCATGGTTGAACGTGTGATGAGTGTAGCAAACTTGTGCTAGAAATAGGCCAAATGTACTGTATATCAAGTTGAATTGAATGAACTGTTGTTAATTTATCGTCAACAAACATTATTTAGGTCAGTTAGAGGATAGTCAAATTGCGGTTCACCATACTCTTACTATTGAATATATTCCTCCGATTATTTGACATGCTAGAGGATAGACTGCAGTACACTGGATTGCATGATTAACCTCCTCTTTTTTGGTATATGTTAATGTCCTCTGTCGCAGTCAGTAAAATTATGGCAGGATGTAATAGCCTGGATTTTATACATAAGGAATGGGTTATGTCACCAGTTCTAAACAGCAGCATTAAATGGTACACTTCTGGTTTGAAACAACATACAGCCCACCAGTACTTGAGACTGGCATACATGTGATATTTTCATGAGGGTTACCAGGGAGATTTGACTTTTTTTTCAGGGAGATTTGACAAAATTCAGGGAGGTTTTTATTCTCAAATTTTTAACGCGTACCGGTATTTTTTTTCCTGATATAAACCTTAATAAAGGGGGTAAATCAGCATAAAAACATGATATTTTATACATACAATAGTTGAATACTGTTTATTTCATGTTAGCATAGCATATAACCAAGAATAGCATGTAATTAAACACTTTATATAGACTCTGTCCACTTTTTAACCACTAATTACAACAAGACATGGCTGCTGCCAGCATCACCTTTTAGTTAATGATGATCTTTAATCTGCTTTCATGAACATACCATAAAATAACATCATTTAAATCTGCTAGGGCATATATCTTGAGACTCTGTCCACTTTTTAACCACTAATTACAACAAGACTTGGCTGCTGCCAGCATCACCTTTGTTAATTACCTACCCACTTACAGTCGGTGTATTTCTATCATAATCAACCTCCCATGGACATTACAGATTAGTTGAAATCGTCAACCTTTAATTGTCCTCAATTATAATATTAATCCAATTAATATACCAAATATCAATCGATGCCGAATTCGCTATTACCACCCCACTTACCGTCGGTGTATTCCTTAATCCTATCATAATCAACCTCCCATGGACATTACAGGTATCGCCGCCACGTGTCATAAACAAACAATCCAATCATTATTTTCACACAATAAACCAATTACCTGACATGCTTATCCTTTTAATTACCCGCCCAGGGGCAATGTTTTCACAGATATAGATAACGGCAAGTGTTTATTCTAAATCATTCGGAAAACTCGGTCTTGATCCAATAAATCATAGCAATTACCCAAAAGGATTTGCAAATAGCGACATTTTGTAACTCGGCGGAAAATTCCGGGAGAAATGGAGCTCCCGGCGGGAGGCCGGGAGATCCCATGAAATTCCGGGAGAAATTAGCTCCCGGCGGGAGATATCACATGTATGGACTGGTAACTTTTCAAAAAGCTGGTAACCAGTCTGAGATTGGTAACTTTGGCTAGGGCTGTTAACCAGTCTGAGAGTAGTTACATTGGCTAGGGCTGGTACCCAGTCATAGATTTGTAACTTTGGTTTTAAATGGTCACCAAGGTAACTTTGGGTAGGGTTGGTAATCAGTCTGAGTGTAGTAACTTTGGCAAGGGCTGATAACCAGTCATAGATATGAAACTTTGGCTAGGACTGGTAACCAGTCGTAGTCTTGTAACTTTGGTTTGGGCTAATCAGCAGTCTGAGATTGGTAATGGTAACTTTGGGTAGGGAAGGTAACCAGTCTTGAGATTTATAACTCTGGGTAGGGCTGGTAACCAGTTGGAGATTGTTAACTTTTGACAGGGTTGGTAACCAGTCATAGATTTGTGACTTTTGGGTTGAGCTGGTAACAAGGCTTTGGTTAAGGCTGGTTACTAGTGTTAGACAGGTTACTTTGTGCTGGGCTGGTATCTTTGGTACTGGTAGAGAGTTTTCATATTATTTGGAAAAATGTAAAAGCAGTGTTTATAACCTTTTCTATACGAGTTTGAAAAACAGATTACGTGGAGTTACTAAATATAAAGTTAATGAACATAGATATAGATTGTTCTGAATGTTGTTTACAATTTAGAACTTGTTTACAGTAGTTGACCATGCCAGGAATGAACAATTTTATGTTTGTTTGTACATAATTGCATTGTCCACTGACCTTATAACTAATAGATAGGAAACTTTGAAATTTATCTCAATTTTACATCGGGAAACAGTAAAATGTATCTCAGTTTCACATGAAACTCAAACAGTGTGGAGTTTTCACGAAATACTGCCAGACTTTCCTTACTAACATTTTGAGTAAAAATTGAGTTCAGCGGAAAGTTTCACTATGAAAATTCTTTGCTTTTTTAGAGAAAAGCCAAAAAAAATGATTTAATTATAAAATAAAGATAATTTTATTTAATCCCGATTCTCCATTTTGAATGTATTCTCAGCAAAATCGGAGAATACTTAGAGAGGAAAAGTAAAGGTACCACCTGATATTTGAGCTACTTTACTGATTCAGATGGGAAGTCTCCTATCTGTTTATTTATTAGGTTTGAGCATGGTCATGGAAGTGTAAGGTGAATGTGTGTGTTCTTATAATGTCATCTCGCTAACAATTACATCACATAGTTTACATCTGCATATAGTGGAAAGACAGGATTGTAACCACACATGCATTACACATACTACACTTACATGGAGACAGAACAAGTAAGGTCTATACATTGTATTTTAAGTGAAATGTTTATAAATCGGAAAACTCTAATAATTGAATGTTGTTTTACGCTCATCAACACAGTATAGGTTATTTAGAGCCGCCCCAGAGAGAGGGGAAGGATACATAGGAATCCGGAAACATGCCCTACTGTTATTATCGAATAGATTCCTATGGTGCTTTAACGTGCTCGGAGGATAGACCGATACACGGGACCGCCCGGTTTACGTCCCATCCGACGGACGGGGCTAAGGGAAAGTGTCTTGCCCAAGAACACACCGACGGAACTCAGTGGCACCACGGAGGATTGAATCCGGGGCCTCCGGTTACAAATCCGCTGCACTACCGACTGCGCCAGGCCAGCCCTCTAATAAGTAGAACTGCCCATTCAGTTAAACTTTTCAGACCCACCCTGTTACTACAATTTACTAGCACTGTGTCACATCAGTCATATAGATCCACTAATACTTGTATACTTGTATACGTTACATGCATATACATCGAGACTAAACCCCATAGAAACCTTATTACAACTATAATTGGTTTGATATTGCATTGTGTGGTGTATGTGTTATACTGGTCGATATGCTTGTGGGACTGCACACACCACACTATAATCTGACATGCACTGTGGTAGTTTGTATTGTGTAGGTTCTGTTTCCCTATACTTGTTGAGCTCCGATAGCCCATGGCCGAGCTGTGAGAGTGTACCCTTGATTGTGGTGAACTGCTTGGCTTTTTTTATCACCACTAATTACAGCATACTTTGTTGTTTCTGTTCAACAAGTTCAGATGATAGTGCACAGTGCAAAATGCCAAGTGGGGCAGCGCTCATAAAATGTAAAAAAAAAGTATTGAATTTTGTGGGGTGGGGCAATTGTCAGGGGAGACGCTCTTGTTAGGGGAACTATTGTAATCGGACCGGAAAAATTATAAATAATTAGGTGTGAACTCGGCGGGTGCTCTACCGATATCACCATAAAAGCTAGCTCTGCGGCGAGACAGTAGTAATGCACTTATAAACCTATCTACATATCCCCCAACTGAGTCCTATTACACTATGGTACGTAGAACATGCACAAATGCTTACTAATGGCTGATCACTTGACAAGGGCTGTTATTGTAAAGATACAAGGAAGAAGTTACTCATTACTAGTGTACTGTATTGGATTTAGAAGTTTGACTGAAATAATCATTTTGTGTTCCATGTGTGCAAGCATCTTTTAAGGGACACACGGCAATCTTGAAGTATTTTCAAGCAATAAAATAAGCCCCTCTGTTGATTAATCCTGTATTAATCCAGTATTGTTTTGACTTTTTAAATCTGCTTGCATATAAATAAATAAAATGTATACTGGCTTCCTATGATATCAAGGGTTCTATGATATCCCAGTAGTGTCAAATCTATAAAACCATTTGCATCTCTGCTAAAATGTGATAGTTATTTTGTAGATGTGATGACTTTAGGTACATATAATAAAATAATTGAAACAAATAAGTATGTTTATTATAAATAAATGGATATTTCCAAAACATGCAAAAACAGGGATCATGTTCATATGATCTTAAAAATGCTACACCTCTAGTCTCGATAAATGCAGTTTCCACTACCTTGAATGGTATAACATTCATTCATTTGTACTACGATGAGTCTGTCATACATTAATGTTTCTAGAAATGGTCACTCAATGCAGCTTATATCAGTTTCTAACAAATACATGCTACACAATGTTTGCATACCTTGATATCATAGAACTTCAAAAGTAATGAGGGGACCATTCTTTTCAAATCTAATTCTGAATTTTTTTAACAATTTAATATAAGGATCACAGAAAGGATTTATGTTTCCGTTTTCTTTACATATTGTATACACTTTGTTTTTTTCGTCATCATATTTAAGTACCGTGATACCATAGAACACCATGCTAATACAATTTGGAGTTTTCAGTTTGTCAATGTTATTCTATGTGAGCTTAAAAGTAATATGCAAAAAACAACTTGCCTTGAACAATTCAAATATCCACTTTATATATATATATATTGAACTTTTCAACTTTTGTTTAATGGTGTCATATAAGTCAAAATTTTCATTATACTGGTTAACCCGTTTCTAACTAATGCAATGTTTTTAGTTTAATTTAAACTTATTTATTTTACATCGATTGTAACGAAAGCTCTATGAACTTATTTGAATCACTCTCGATGTCTTCCTGGGTAGAACCAGTACTAAGCAATGCAGATAAAGTGTCTTGCTCAGGGACAGTGCATATGGCAATGGCTGGAATCGAACTCACAACTTTTGGATCAAGGGTCCAACGCTGTACCACTACAGCACTCCAAAACGTTTTTGACTGGTTTACTCACAAACTCATTAAAATAAAACACGGTGATGTCACATTTTTGACCATTTAACATCACATGACTGGATTTGTGATGGGTTATGCACTTGTTTGAATGTCAACCAGTATGATTGTAGGATTTTTGGCAAGTACGTTAGAATATTTATTAATATGATTTGCAAAAATTCTAATTATGTGGAAAAACTTGCAGGACTCCACTAGTTTTAAAAAGAAAATCAAAATTGCAGTGTGTCCCTTTAAGCTAAAATAAATTAAAAACAGATTTTGTGAACTTGAGAAATGAAATAATCATCATGTGTTTGATGTGTGTGCAAGCATATTATTAAACTAATTTAAACATGTTTTATTAAACTTAAGAAATAAAATTATAATATTTTATATGTACTATTTTTGCATATATCCAATATGATTCAAGTGAGACTGACCCAACTTATATTGCAGCATCTGTACTTGGTCCAATCTTACTTTGTTTTGTAAATTGAGTAATTTACTTGGCAATCATTATTTGTTGATCGACGATGTAACTTCTGAAAAAAAAAGTATAGACAGGGATATGTTAAATGAGCTGTTAAACGTGTATTTGTGACAGTTAAAGTAGCTATCCCGCTTATCACAGCCGAATTTTACAACAAATGCACACCGTTTATAAACCTTCTAACAACCAGGTATATATGTAAGTTACCGTGCATATTTTGAGACTCCAAACAACATAAACACAATATAAACGGCTTTATTCAGCAAGGCCAAATCCCACAAATGGAGCATCGAATTAAGAGTTAGCAACTCATAATTCATTTTACACATATTCAGTCATGGATATTTTAAGAACCCTTGAATATAAACCTATAGTTTTAATCGGCACATATACATAATTGTATGACCTGAACACCTGGATAGAGTTTTGATTAACGGTTTTAACGTATAATTTTTGCTAATTTTTACTTCTGTAGTTCCTGATTCTATTTGATGACATTGCCCATCCAATGAGCAAGGAACCACCATGTTGATTTTGTCATTCAAATTCTGTTTCAACATACAATTATTTTCTGTCAATTACGAGTTTTATCATTCCAAAATGTAATGTTTGAACAGTACAATAATTTGTCAATGTATGTTCATTAGAATCCTTTATTGTATCGAACATTTAGGATGAATATGCTCTTATGGGTTGACTTGTAGAAAAACTAAGTTGTATTCCATAATAGGTTATAACACATGGAATAACTGGTATAATACATGAAATAACTAGTATAACACATAAAATAACTGGTATAATATATGAAATAACGGGTATAATACATGAAGGAAATGTTATAACGCATAAAATAACTGGTATTACACATGAAGTAACTGTTATAACACATGAAATAAACTTACATAACTCATGAAATAACTGGTATAATACATGAAATAACTAGTATAATACACGAAATAACTGGTATAATATATGAAATAACTGGTATAACGCATAAAATATCTGGTATAACACATGAAATAACTGTTATAGCACATACAGTAACCGTTATAACAACGTTTCGTCCGTAGCCATGTTATTCTCCCAGAAGGCAAATGGTTGCTCACGATCTACAGCATCATATACAGGTAGGGATCTGTTCACCTAGTTCAGTCTGGCATCATTTTGTGTACGTCCTTCTGTTTGAATGCTTGTACATATGCATACTCATACTCTTATTTTTGTCATGTACATTGAGCATAATATAACTCCTGTTGAATTTTCATTTTTATTTTGTTGCTTGTCTTTAGTACAGTAGTATTTGACATGTTTTATGTTCTGCTCTGCTGGTGAGAAGCATACATAATGAAAGATCCTTTATAATGCAACTTAACACATAATTTGGGACCCAGGGAGATTTATTAATAACAAGTCTATATTCCTGATAATCTACCAGTGGTATAACTTGACGTCTACATCTTTGACATCACAGTTGATGTCACGTATAGGCGCACTTTTTGACATTATGTGACATGAGTTATTTGATGAATAGAATCTCACATGAGTGCTAATTTATAATTGAATTTGTTTAACTTGTCGACAAAAAAATATGATGATCAGAAAGCCTACACACACTATTGCCAGCTTGTTTAATACATTCAGTAATAAATGAGCACTCGTGTGAGATCCTCTGTATATCAAAAGGAATGAATTCCATAGTCAGAGTAGTCATGAAGGTATTAATACATAATGGCACATTATAGCGTTTGTATTGAATCCGATACTACTAAAAATATAGCAACACCACTGAAAATACATGCATTTACTGTGAAAGAACTTTACTTTGGTTGGCTATAGCTTCTTGTTTCAAGGATGCATGTCAGAGTTCAGGCCTTGAATTCACCAACCATTCTTGAGCATATTCTTAGACTTAAGCCCAAGTATGCACATTTCAATCACAAACATTTCTATAAAATTAAAGTATAGACGTTAATAACATGCTGCTGTGTATATATATATGATAAATATTAATAAACAGGAACTTCATACGATTGTTTATCTTTGAAGGTCATGGGAATATTTGTGAACGAAATTTTAGTACTTCAGCTGAAGTCTAAGAATAGTTTGCAGAGTTTATTCAATGATAAGACATGCATACAGATAAATGCTGCTTTTCGTACCGGTGAATAATGATGCCAGCTTAATTTTTTTTGTGTTACTTAAAGCCACACGTTTTCTGCTTTTGGAAGAATGTTGACAGCTTTAAAAGAGCTATTTTTTATCGAACTTTTTGCTTCATGGTGAATGTTATGGGTATGTAGATTGTGAAGAATGCTTCCATTATCGCAGCATGGGTGTAAAGGAAGTCGTACAGGAATACAAATCATGATATTGTTGCAGCTTGAATATTGGAATTGTCTGATTAAAACCTGTGTGTATTGATATAATATTTCCATATCAATGTAACCATCTTTTCTGCATGTTTTGGGACACTGTCACAAATTTGGCACTATACATTAAAGGGAATGTAGCGACACAGCCATACCATCTATATTATTGAGAGTTTTGAAAATTGAATTAGGGTGAAAGAATGATCAAAATCGGATGATAAACAAAGAAGATATGATCATTTGAAGGTTCTGTTGGAACGGATATGGAAGTCGCCATTTTGAGAGCTATGACATCACAGTTCTAAATGACCATATATGGAATGTTTATAAATACGAAAATTTGCTTATTTATAGAAAAAAATAAAAGAAACTGTATGAAAATATGTATAACTAATGGCAATAATGCTTTATATGACCAGTAAAGGATTTTGCATTCATTTGCAGTGACTTTCTTTGCTTTAAATGATATTCATCAGTATTACTTATCAATATTACCTATATGGTAATTTAAAACTATGACATTATAGTTTTCCAAATGCAGTTTCCTGTATCCGTTTTAGAACAATCTTTAAAATTTTATGGTAATATCGTTTTTGTTTATCATCCGATTTTGATAATTCTTTTACCTTTTTCCACGTTTTTCAGAACTCTCAATAATAGAGATTGTTTGGATGTGTCGCTATGTTCCCTTTAAGTAATTTAGAAAATACACAATCATTATTTTAATAGACATGATTGGTTAGTGTTGAGATTTTAAATTATTTTATATATATAGTCCACACTCAGTTATTGAAACTAACTTCAAAATTGATAATATATAATAAACTGAGAAAAATATTTACCGAAAAAAACACGTAGATAAGTTGGGAAACAAATAACAACAGAGAAAGCAAAGTAACTGATCAGCCAAACACATAGAGAATATTATGTCAGCGCCTTTTACTATCAAGTTTATTAGGCGAGGCTTAGAAAACGAAGAATGACGAGGCTCTGCCGAGCCATTCTTCCTTTTCGTGCAGAGCCTAATAAACTTCATAGTAAAAGGCACTGACATAATATTCTATTTATCATGTAGATTATCCACATTTTCTGTATAACTATTATTATCTATTTCGCAGAATGTTACACTTATCGAGGACTCCGCCATGTTGTTGTATTTTGTTTGTTTTATGACGTCAGATAGCGTTACGTACATGACATCAGATAACCTTACATACAATAAATGCCGAGAGATTCCACATTGATTTGCTTTATTGGTCGGTGCTTAATAAAGCAAAATAGGTCACCCCTTTATTAGGCAGAAAAGTGCATATTTGCATGATAAAACGTAATATGTGCCTACAGAGACAACTGTACGAATCACTGTGTTTGTGTACAGTAAAACATTTAGTCCCAATTGGTTGCATGGTATATCATAAGATACGTTCAGACGCCTTAAATATTTATCATTATTTGAAATCTTGCTTTATAAATTCATGTTAGAAATGTTAAATTTGGTTTAAGGTGTCGCATTATTTGTAGTGCGACGCGTTACAGCAGAGTAAAGTACCTGATGTCATGCACACAACAAAACCACGTCATGATTTCTCTTACAAATTGCATTTGTGTACAAGGTAAATTGACAAGAATAAAGCTATACCGTCACGTCGTAGTTGTGTTATGTGATAAATAAAATCTTACATTCTAGACTGTATATTATTGACTTTATTAAACTCGTTGGATAAAAAGATAGGATACTTGGCAGAGCCTCGTATCCTATCATTTTATCATTTATTAAAATCAGTAAACACAGTCATGAATGTAAGGTCCCCTATTTCAGATCTTATTGATAACATTTAGAAAAATAATGATTATAACTGTATTAGTGACAATGTATTGTGACGGATGAAGCTATTGTGGATGTTTTCAGTTGTTAACTAAGTGTTTCTAACATTTGTGATATTGTGGTGATCTGTACATACCAGAAATTGTTTGAAGTTGCTTTCTAAGTTCTACATGTTGAATCTATCAAAAGTGTTTGTTGACTGTCCCCCAGAACGAAGAAGTTATTATGGTATGCATGACAGTTAGGCAAATGCATTGTACATTTGTAATTCTTTTCAACTATCTTGATGTTTTTTAAAAAAAAAAAAACTTTTTTTTTTAAAGTACAAACTATTGATGTTATAACCTTATTATTTCTCATTATTAACATGAAGTTCTTGAAAGAAAAATGATTCAAGAATTATAATCTCCTTCACATATTAACCTTTTATCATTTGACTTGCTTGCTTGATTATTATTCGAAGAATAAGAGAGCTTATGTAATCATGTCGGCGTTGGTGTTGGCGTAGGCGTCCTATGCACGACTATAATAGCCTCTGCGTCCATTGTAAACCCAGATCAGTCTGCGAGTAACTCACAGGCTGATCAGGGTTTACAATGTCCAGCTGCTGATCAGTCATTTTCCCCAAAATACCCCTTTGTCACATAAATGGAATGGTCTTAATTCAAAGAAAGAACGGTCCATTATACATATGTAGCGGGTTAAAAGGGGTACATCAGGTTTTTCGCGTGGGTCCCACTTAAAATTGACTCCCTACTTATAACCTTTTTTTCTGCATAGTAATACGTGCTATCCTAGGTTACACACCAGGGCTAATGTAATAATGTTAAGCCTGATTTCATTCAAAATCTGTGGTGATGTCAATCTTTATACCTCAACTACATGGTAGTAACACCATATTTAATTGATGTGACATGTTGATTTAGGTATGTTTTTCTAGAAAAGCTTGATGTACCTTGATGTATTTAAGTCTGTTATTAGGGTTGTAAACATTATTAATGATGTAAAGCTAGGTCCACCTCAACCTAAGTTAGTCAGAGATTGAAACAGGTTTGGAAACAGCTAGGAACAATGGCCTTTTTTCAGGCCTACCTACAAGTTGTTTCTATTATTCTCACGGCATACTTAGATTGTGAACCAAGCTAAACAGGATTTTACCTTGGGGAGTCGTTTTGGAGAAAACTATTGCTATTTGCTGTATTGTTATATGTTTAAATACATTTACTTTAAAATATAATTAAAAATCAATGAAGATATTCGTGATGCTTAAAAACATGTGATACCCTTGGATAGTTTAGGCTAAAGTATAAATAGTCTGGACAGATGTGAATTAAACTTTGTTTATTACATTTCTATTGGTGTATTATCGCGGTTTTTCAGTGGAAGAAAAATCATAATCGTTAAATATTAATAACTAACTCCAAACACAAAAATAACTAAATGTGACGCTGAATCATGATGTCCAAAACGTGTTGCTGACGTCAATGTCATCCACTCATAGTGTCAACATTTAAAATCATAAACACACTGATTTAAAATGTAATAAACAGATAAACTGATTAAAATTTAATAAACAAATCGTTTAACTGCTAGGTTCGATCATATGGAAATCCTTCACTCGATGATAGGCCTTTCTTCTTTTTTTTTTACTCACTTGCATCTGCTCGGTCGTGAAAAGAACAACACCATCTACAATGCCTACCATCTCATGAAGGATTTCTCTATAATCGATCCTTCAGTTAAATAATCTCTAAATAAAATGGTTTCAAGAGACCTGTGTATTCTAAATTGAAACTGTCATCTTTCAAGGTAACATGGTTACTTGTGCAACTTTGTTTAGCAATCTGTATTCAGTGATGGTCGTCTCTACACACGGTTATGATCTCTACACACAATTATGGTCTCTGCACACAGTTGTGGTCACTCTCTGCACACAGTTATGGTCTCTGCACACATTTATGGTCTCTGCACACAATTATGGTCTCTGCACACAATTATGGTCTCTGCATACAATTATGGTCTCTGCACACAGATATGGTTGCTCTCTGCACACAATTATGGTCTCTGCACACAGTTGTGGTCTCTGCACACAATTATGGTCTCTGCACACAGTTATGGTCTCTGCACACAGTTATGGTCTCTCTCTGCACACAGTTATGGTCTCTCTGCACACAGTTATGGTCACTCTCTGCACACAGTTATGGTCTCTGCACACAATTATGGTCAATAATAGTCTCTGCACACAGTTATGATCTCTGCACACAGGGATGGTCTCTGCGCACAGTTATGGTCTCTGCATACAGTTATGGTATCTGCACACAGTTATGGTCTCTGCATACAGTTATGGTCTCTGCACACAGTTATGGTCTCTGCACACAGTTATGGTCTCTCTCTGCACACAGTTATGGTCTCTCTGCACACAGTTATGGTCACTCTCTGCACACAGTTATGGTCACTCTGCACACACTTATGGTCAATTATGGTCTCTGCACACAGTTATGATCTTTGCACACAGGGATGGTCTCTGCGCACAGTTATGGTCTCTGCACACAGGGATGGTCTCTGCACACAATTATGGTCTCTCTGCACGTAGAGATGGTCTCTCTCTGCACATAGTTAAGGTCTCTGCACACAGGGATGGTCTCTTGCACACAGTTATGGTTTCTGCACACAGGGATGGTCTCTCTCTGCACACAGGGGTGGTCTCTGTACACAGTTCTGGTCTCTGCACACAGTTATGGTCTCTGCATACAGGGATGGTCTCTGTACACAGTTATGGTCTCTGCACACAGTTATGGTCTCTACACACGGGGATGGTCTCTATACACAGTCATAGTCTCTCTCTGCACACATGGATGGTCTATGTACACAGTTATGGTCTCTGCACACAGTTATGGTCTCTGCACACAGGGATGGTCTCTGTGCACAGTTATGGTCTCTGCACACAGTTATGGTCTCTACACATTGGGATGGTCTCTATACACAGTCATGGTCTCTCTCTGCACACAGGGATGGTCTCTGTACACAGTTGTGGTCTCTGCACACAGTTATGGTCTCTGCACACAGTTATGGTCTCTGCACACAGTTATGGTCTCTACACATTGGGATGGTCTCTATACACAGTCATGGTCTCTCTCTGCACACAGGGATGGTCTCTGTACACAGTTATGGTCTCTGCACACAGTTATGGTCTCTGCACACAGGGATGGTCTCTGTACACAGTTATGGTCTCTGCACACAGTTATGGTCTCTGCACACAGGGATGGTCTCTATACACAGTCATGGTCTCTGCACACAGTTATGGTCTCTGCACACAGGGATTGTCTCTGTGCACAGGGATTACTGCATTATTACTCAGGGGGAATTAGTTTTAAATAAAAAGGAGTTACCTTACCACATTTTTCAACTTATTTACTGGAACAGCTTCTGTTAAAGTAAGATTGTAAATTATACACTCGGTTTCAATATGTTAGTAGAGGTCACAAAGGTGTTGCTTTTCCGGCGGCGGCGGCGGCATTCAAGTTTTGCATTTAGGTCATTTTCTCCCAAACTGTATGCACTAGACCTTTGAAACTTTGCTTATAGTTGTATCATGGGTGGTACATCGCAACGTGACAAAGCAAATGTGGAAGTGACCTTGACCCTCCAAGCAAAGGGCAGATAACTTACTTATTTTTAGGTTCAAGTTTTGCGTTTAGGTCATTTTCTCACAAACTGTATGCACTAGACCTTTGAAACTTTGTTTATAGTTGTATCATGGGTGGTACATCGCAACGTGACAAAGCAAATGTGGAAGTGACCTTGACCCTCCAAGCAAAGGGCAGATAACTTACTAATTTTTAGGTTCAACTTTTGCGTTTAGGTCACTTTTTCACAAACTGTATGCACCAGATCTTTCAAACTTTGCTTATAGTTGTATCTTGGGTGGTACATGGCAACGTGACAAAGCATATGTGGAAGTGACCTTGACCCTCCAAGCAAAGGGCAGATAACTTAATATTTTTTAGGTTCAATTTTTGCATTTATGTCACTTTTTCACAAACTGTTTGCACTAGGCCTTTCAAACTTTGCTTATAGTTGTATCTTGAGTGGTACATTGCAACGTGACAAAGCAAATGTGAATGTGACCTTCACCATCCAAGCAAAGGGCAGATAACTTTAATTGTTACATTTACATCACTTTCTCATGAACTAGAATTATGCACTAGACGTTTTAAACCTAATTTATAGCTTAATCTTTGGAAGAAAACATATTCTATTTTGATGTAGTTGTGTCTTCGTTAGTGCATCTTTTTTTTGGATGCCTGGGTTTCATGTATGACCTTGACCTACTTTTTGGAGCTGATGATTTTTAGCTCTACTGGCCAAAGGCCTTCATTTTTCATCCGATCTTTACCAAACTTTACCAGATTGTTAATATCAATGACAGCTCGCACAAGTTCGAAAACCAGCCAGATCGGACCAATAACAGCGGAGTTATGGCCCTTGATTTAGTTAAAAATGCTATATTTTACCTCGTTAATACTGACAGGGCTTTCGTTTTTCATCTTATCTTTACCAAACTTTACCAGATGTTTTGCCTTTTTTTTTATTATTATTAGTATATATTTATTTTTTTTATTAGATATATATATATTTTTTTTATTTTTTTATTATTATTCTTTCTTTTTTTTACTCTTTACGCTACTCCTCCTAAACGGCTTGTTGGATTTCTACAAAATTTGGGAGTAAGCCTGAGTATGATGTCTTGTTGTGGAAAGCATGGTATATCAAATGAAATTTTGGACATGTTCGAAAACCAGCTAGATCTCGTAAGTAACGACAGGTTATGGCCCTTGATTTGTTGAAAAATGCTATATTGTATTTTCCTTTGTTAAACTACTGATCGGAATTTTATGTCGACAACCCTTGATATAAGAGCCGCTTTAGCCAGTAGAGCATCCACAGGCCCTCTTGGGCCTCTTGTTTTTAATAGAATGGCATTTTGTTTTTAAACAAATGCACTTAAATGTCATCTCAGCGAACGGCAAACTTGATAGTTTTTAGTTGCTAAAATGTTTACAAACTTTCATTTAGGCATCATTGACCTTTTTATTTTTAAGTCCAGTCCCCATTAGGCGAGACTTGAATTCACGGATTTCTTGTTTTGTTTTAATTATTTCTTTTGTTTGATTTTTTTTTTTTTGAATATTTTTTTTTTTTTTTGAATTTTCTTATTTCCTTATTTTTTTGTTTTAATATTATTTTCGGTGTTAACGCCGTGTTAGCATAAAGCATTGCTGTGCCTATTGCATTTTTTTCCGGTTCATTGATTTTTGATGGAGTAAGATGTCTAGTTGTGCATATCGCGCTTTTGTTCCAGTTTGCTGATTTGTGTTGGAGTTATGGCACTTTCTTGTCGGCACTACTCCTCCTAAACGGCTTGTTGGATTTCTACAAAATTTGGCAGGAAGCCTCAGTATGATGTCTAGTTGTGCAAAGCATGGTATATCAATGAAATTTTGACAAGTTTGAAAACCAGCTAGATCTAGTTAGTAACGACAGGTTATGGCCCTGGATTTGTTGAAAAAATAATATATTGTATTTTTGTAATTTCCTTTGTTAAATAACCACATTTGTTTAGAATGAAGAAAGTGGGACAAATTAAATAATGTCCATGCCAGACACAGCAGACATATTGCCCATGATTACCAGGTGAGCGATCTAAGGCCATCCTATCCCTGTTGTTTTTGCTATGTTTTAAAAAAACTACTGATGGGAATTTTATGTCGACAACCCTTGATATACCGTAAGTAGAACATCCACAGGCCCAAGAGGGGGCCTCTTATTTTTAATAGAATGGCATTTTGTTTTTAAACAAATGCACTTAAATATCATCTCAGCAAACGGCGAACTCGATTGTTTTTAATTACTAAAATGTTTACAAAATTTCATTTAAGCATCATTGACCTTTTTATTTTTAAGTCCAGCCCCCATTAGGCGAGACATGTGAATCCACGGATTGCTTGTTCAATGGAGGTTTTATTCCTTAGGTGTTGTCAATTATTGAAAATAAAAAGGTACAGAGGTGAGGCATATTGTCAGACAAGTAGTCACATTATTTTCACCCTTCCAAGTAACAAACATTTTTCATTGAAGTGTAACAAAAATGAAGTTTGCACAAATAAATCAAATTGAAATTTGCCATTCTTTCAGTGATGAAAACGGCATTTTGTTATAAGACCTTTTTTACCGTACATTTTATTTAGTACATATTGACATAGGTTACTTTAATGTAGAGGATCTTACATGAGTGCCTGTTTGATATTGAATTATGAAACAAGTGGGATAAAATTATATGATGCGATGCTGTGCCAAGCATCATATTAGTTTTATCCAATTATTTTGATAAATTCATAAACTCATCACATGAGTATAATTATACTCCATATATCATTGTTATTTATCACATAACTCGGTGTAGGAATACAGTCGTCACATGAGTATCATTGTACTCCATATATCTGTTATTTATCACATAACTTTGTTTTTAAACAAATGCACTTAAATGTCATCTCAGCAAACGGCAAACTCGATTGTTTTTAATTACTAAAATGTTTACAAAATTTCATTTAAGCATCATTGACCTTTTTATTTTTAAGTCCAGCCCCCATTAGGCGAGACATGTGAATCCACGGATTGCTTGTTCAATGGAGTTTTATTCCTTAGGTGTTGTAAATTATTGAAAATAAAAAGGTACAGAGGTGAGGCATATTGTCAGACAAGTAGTCACATTATTTTCACCCTTCCAAGTAACAAACATTTTTCATTGAAGTGTAACAAAAATGAAGTTTGCACAAATAAATCAAATTGAAATTTGCCATTCTTTCAGTGATGAAAACGGCATTTTGTTATAAGACCTTTTTTACCGTACATTTTATTTAGTACATATTGACATAGGTTACTTTAATGTAGAGGATCTTACATGAGTGCCTGTTTGATATTGAATTATGAAACAAGTGGGATAAAATTATATGATGCGATGCTGTGCCAAGCATCATATTAGTTTTATCCAATTCTTTTGATAAATTTATAAACTCATCACATGAGTATAATTATACTCCATATATCAGTGTTATTTATCACATAACTCGGTGTAGGAATACAGTCGTCACATGAGTATCATTGTACTCCATATATCTGTTATTTATCACATAACTTTGTTTTTAAACAAATGCACTTAAATGTCATCTCAGCAAACGGCGAACTCGATTGTTTTTAATTACTAAAATGTTTACAAAATTTCATTTAAGCATCATTGACCTTTTTATTTTTAAGTCCAGCCCCCATTAGGCGAGACGTGAATCCACGGATTGCTTGTTCAATGGAGTTTTATTCCTTAGGTGTTGTAAATTATTGAAAATAAAAAGGTACAGAGGTGAGGCATATTGTCTCAATAGAGATACTCATATTCCTACACCGAGTTATGTGATATTGGGCAAGAATGTGAGATTCTATTTATCACATAACACCAAAAAAAACACAAAACGTACATTTATTAATGTAGATATGTGTATATAAATCTTTCACATGATGTCGACTTACGTTGCTTCAGTCTTCTTTACTACACAGAGCATGAAAATGCTTTATCGTTATCCGTAATCCGATATTTTTACGGTTACGAAAATCGAAGAGGAAGTTCAAACACTGATATATGGAGTATAATGATACTCATGTGATGACTGTATTCCTACACCGAGTTATGTGATAAATAACACTGATATATGGAGTATAATGATACTCATGTGATGACTGTATTTCTACACCGAGTTATGTGATAAATAACACTGATATATGGAGTATAATGATACTCATGTGACGACTGTATTCCTACACCGAGTTATGTGATAAATAACACTGAAATATGGAGTATAATGATACTCATGTCATGACTGTATTCTTACACCAAGTATAATGATACTCATGTCATGACTGTATTCCTACACTGAGTATAATGATACTCATGTCACGACTGTATTCCTACACCGAGTATAATGATACTCATGTCACGACTGTATTCCTACACTGAGTATAATGATACTCATATCATGACTGTATTCCTACACCGAGTATAATGATACTCATGTCACGACTGTATTCCTACACTGAGTATAATGATACTCATGTCACAACTGTATTCCTACACCGAGTATAATGATACTCATGTCATGACTGTATTCCTACACCAAGTTATGTGATACTCATGTCACGACTGTATTCCTACACCGAGTATAATGATACTCATGTCATGACTGTATTCCTACACCAAGTTATGTGATACTCATGTCACGACTGTATTCCTACACCGAGTTATGTGATACTCATGTAACGACTGTATTCCTACACCGAGTTATGTGATAAATAACTGTCATTGTTGCTACATTATGTGCTGATTGTTGTAGATTTTGGTTTGTTGGGTTCTTATAACTACACCAGCTTGTGCTCGGTTTGTCCATCTAGAAACAGTTTCAAACTGCAAGGTAATAGCATGATAGTAGTCTGTAACTGCATGGCAACCAGTAGTCGTCCAGTGTTGTTCTATTTCTTATTTATGATATTGCAGCTGTACATTATATGCCTTGTATGTTGTGTTAAATGCAGATGTCTATGTTTATCGCTTACCTGTTGTAAGTATATTCTATTTTGTCGTATCAACTTCAGTGGAATCTTTTCTAATATTTTCGACATTGCTGCATTGCGTCTATACATACTGATCTAGAGATAGTGCAAAGCTTACCAAACAAGCTCTTTTTGACAGGGCCTTGCTCCAACTTGAGTGGACTCAGACGCCTACTCTAGCCTCAACTTGAGTGAAATTTGTTGTGTCGGCTTCTGAGGAAGTTATTCTCTTTATTCTCTTGTGTCACTACGCATATTCGACTGGCCTTTTTCATAAATGTTTATGCTCCCCGCCATTATATGAACTCTAGCTTGCTCCCCCCACACCCCCTCCCTCACCCACTCGAAGAGTGTTCCCTGTCTGTCAGACCATTATACTTGGGTACTTGTTATCCAATCTTATCCAAATTTGGTCATATTTTATAAGTTTGAGTCATATTCCTTTAAATAGTAAAATAACACGTAAATTAATGTTGTCTGGACTCTTAAAGTGGTGATTGTTATCCAATCTTCTCCAAACTTAGTTAAATTGTATATGGGCACAATGTATCGCTTCAGTAATTCCAGAGTTATGCTCCTTGGAATAGTAAAAATTCATGAACTTATTAATATATGAAGCAATAGCGTGGGTATCCATTTCCTATGGACACATTTCTAGTGTTTTTTATTCGATTGGCACAATTTACTGTTTGCGTTAAGTACTTTCTTCACACAGTAAAGAACGCATTATCTCTGTTAAGCACAGGAATGACCAATGAAATCAATTCAAAGAAGAGATTGAGATGTTGCGAATGAATTGTTTACTGAAGTCTGATACGAAAAATGGAAAAAAACAGAACAGCAAGTTACTCTACAGAAAAAGGCCAGTCGAATGATTTTCTTATGTCAACTTAAGTGGAATTTGTTCTTCTAACTGTAGAGTGGAATTTGAGTGGAATTTGTTCTCCAGTGTCAACTTGAGTGGAATGTGTTCTCCAGTGTCAACGTAAGTGGAATTTGTTCTTCTGCTAACTGTAGTGAAACTTGCTTGTACTCTTGGATCACCTGGATTGGAATTTGTTCTCTTGTGTCAACTTACAGCAATCTATTCTTCTATGTCAACTTAAGTGGATTTTTTCTTCAGTTACACCTTGAATGTCAGCTTAAGTTTAACCTTGAGTGGAATTTGTTCACTTATATCAATCTCAGTGGAATTTGTTCACTTATATCAATCTCAGTGGAATTTATTCTCCTGTGTCAACTTAAGTGGAATTTGTTCTCTTGTGTCAACTTGAGTGGAATTTGTTCTCCTGTTTCACCTTGAGTGGAATTTGTTCACTTGTATCAATCTCAGTGGAATTTATTCTCCTGTGTCACCTTAAGTGGAATTTGTTCTCTTGTGTCAACCTAAGTTAATTTTTCTCCTGTGTCACCTTGAGTGGAATGTGTACTTGTATGTTAAGAGATAACATAATTATTTTAATATTAAATCAAATGCAATGGAAAGGCGCACATGTGTGTTACTATTGCTTGATCAAGGACATTCTGGTAACCAAGCACATTGTAACTTGATTGGTTACCAAGTAAATAGTCACTGTACTAATAATGGGTCTTCTTTCATTACACATATGGCTATATTTATCTGTTTGTGTTGGCATGAAGTGTGCATCATTGTTTTTCTTAATTTTTTATCTGTATTTTATGGAGATGCCAAGTGTTGTGGTGTTGTAACAAGGTCAGAATAATGAAATGTGCAGTATATAGGTGCTTCATCTGTATTTTATGGCGATGCCAAGTGTTGTGGTGTTGTAACAAGGTCAGAATAATGAAATGTGCAGTATATAGGTGCTTCAGCAGTATTTTAAATTGCATGGCACTTTGTAGGCGTGTCTTTATTTGTAATTTGGTGTTGATCAGCTCATGGGGAATTGGGGTATTTAAAGTTGCCATCCTGCCAACAACAGGTAAATTGTACATCATTATGAACACCGTTTCTAAACTTACTGACGACAAGGTATACATATACAACTTACATATTTTGCGAATCCAAAACTCTATAGACACAATATAACCAGTTTCAACCATCCAGGCCAAACCCCGAATCTGGATCGTCAAATTAATAGTTACCAACTCATAATTCATTTTATTCAATCGCGGGTATTTTTAGAACCAGTAAAATAAACTTTACTTTAATCGGCAGATATACATTCTTATATCACCAACACATGGATAGAGTTTTGATACACAGTTTTGTAGTGTAATTTTGCCGTTATTTGGCGGGTTAGTTTCTTTAAACAATCAAATCTAACACAGGACATTATTTGTTTGACAGATATTGAGTAGTGCACATCGTACATTTACACAGTTAGTACTATAAAAAAAAAGACGTGTTGCCGCTCTCAGATTCAGAACACGTCTTCTAATTAACTGGCAAGCATTTTACCACTGAGCAAGTGGGACTTTTTGAGAACATTGCATATTTAGTACCATTTATTCAGATGAAAAATAACTTCACAGATTTCAGCACACCTCAAGTTGTATTCGTTTATAGTCCATCATGTCATACACGTAAATTAACCTTGCTTGGATGTACACATATATTTATCAAATTGAAACTCGGATTCTGAATCACAGACTCAATTTTTGTTTTAATTAGTAGTAAAGTGCGCTAGTCAGTTTTGTGTTAGAAATGCTACAAAGTATCAACAAAATTAATATTGGTGGTCTAGTGGTTATAATCAGGTATTTTAGAGCAAAAAATAGCGTAAGGTCTCCTGTTCAAATCACGCTCCGGGCAACTATTTATTTGTGAACATTTTGAAAGCCGACTTGTTGGATGTTGCCAAGCTGAAACTACTTCATCTGTGACCATTTATGTTCATCAGTTAGTACCATTTAAAGTATAGTGAGTATGTCTTTAAACAAACAAACAAACAAGATGTTTATAGATCTCCGGCCATGTTTTATTTCATGAACATGTTTATGTTTATTTAAATCGAAATCAATACACAACAATAGATATTTACAATTCACATATTGCAATATCTGTGAAAAGCGAGAATAAGATTTTATTTGATGAAGTAGAATTTTTGAACAGGTAAATTGTTAATCCACAGGTAAATGTATCTATCAATTATCTGTCAATAGTTTTGCAGCTGTGCAATTCAGATTTACCTCATTTCCCCGTGCAGTCATGCAGTGGTAAAATTAGTATCTACGTCATGCAAATAAGACTTATTACTATGCTACTTAGTAGCGGTTTTAAATATATGTTTCCTCCGGGACTATCAAGGAATGTCCATATGATGTTTAAGAGTTAAAGTTGTTAATTGTTAATACCATTCATCTTTAACTTGCATGTTTAGGTTTGCAGTTGTTGCATCCCCTTCCTCTGATGACTGCCTAGTCTAAGTCACTTTCAGTCACCCAAACTTCTCAACATAGCCTTCAGTCATAACATCCTGTACAAAATGGAACACATAAAGGTATGCCTTGTTGGATAATAAGTAAATCAGTATGATATTAAACATATAAACATTGGCATTTCTAATCAGCATTGATAGCTTTATTTTCAGATTTAGGTTTCTGCGCGTTATCATTTTCTGGTTTAAGAAAGCAAGCTCTGCTGAGAACAATTTTGCTTCGTCTTCAAAGTCTTCTGCTCCACTATGTTTTGGCCAACTATTTTAGTTGTGTAGTAATATTAATGTCCTGGTATTTGTTTGAGCTGTGCTTACCTTTATCAGTATGTATGGTTATATGTTTTCACCCTCAAATCTTTCCAGACTTTTATTAATGTCTTACTTATTGTCATCAAATAATTTGGCTGCTGATTTTTTTTTCAATCTTAATTTATGTGCTCTACCCATTTTGAGACTTGGTCAGTTTAAAGGGACACATGGCAATATTCATTTATCAAGCATGAAAATGACCACCAGTATCATTTTGACTTGTAAATCTGCTTGCATAAATAATTAAAGGTAATGAAATAAAGAGTTTTATATTGTCTTCGTTATTCTACCATATGTTTAAATATATTAGTGGTGATTCTAAATGCCCACCACAAGTATGTAAAAAAAATAAGAATTGCCGTGTGCCCCTTTAAGTTAGCATGATATATGTTTATGTAAACTTGCTAACAAAATTGAATACTGAATAATTTGCAATGCTCAGAAGTGCAATTTGTTGGCTAAATGAACATTTTCAAGGCTAAATGAAAATTTTCTAGTGGAAAATCTAATTATTAAAAGGTAACTAACTGGATGTCATCTCTGGCAGCCAACAGGTGAGTGGATGGTGTAAATGTCTGGTTTCCGATCAATAACTTTTGTTTTGTTTCAAGTTCTCAAGATGAATGAATAAATGAATGAATGGTGTTTTACGGCACGTCGACACATAAATAGGTCATATTGTGCGCAAAAACTGATGAAAGATGAAGAATTAAAGTAGTAATTAAAAATTGATGTAAATATATAAAGATAAAACTATTTACAAATGATATGGTAGTAATATAAACTATGTATATATGTAAATCAACAAATGCCTGTCAACGGGTGTATAAACAAGTAAGTATATATAAGAACATATTAAAATGATTTATAAAGTCTGAATTCTTTCAGGAAATCTAAAACAAGACTAAAATCTATAGTATCAAATAACTGCTGTTATTAATAGAATTTTGACTTTCCCTTAATAATTGACTTATGTTTGGTTAAAGGTATTAAGATGGAACTTTATGGATAGGTTCCTCATGTTAAATGGAACCTTGGGATTGCTTTTCAGGTTACTAAGGTCAGGGTGACGGTCAGTGTTACTCTTAATACAATGTTCTGGGTGCCATGTGATTTAAAAAAAATCACTTTCATAGCAATTGATGGTAACTTGGCGAATTTAATTCTATGCTCCATGAAGATAAATTACCAACAATTTTACCGCAAAGTGCCAGTCATGTGACTGAAATAAAAGATCATTAATGTGAGGGATGGAGAAACTGTCTTTTAGGCTGTCTTGATAATCTTAACAAGATTTGGTTTTGATCCGAGCTATATAACTTGTGACGATGCTGAACATCCCCATAATAGACTAACTCCCGATTATGTTTTACTGGTCACGTGGTGGAGGTACAAACAACTTGTACTGCCACAATATCAACCCATGCAACTTGGACAGTGCAAATAGTTTTTTTTCAATGTTTGTTTCAATAGAAAAGTTGTACCTCATTCAGACCAATTCCGGATAAGGACAATTATCTGAAGAGAAATGATCAACACTGTCATATTAAGATGGAACGTTGGCAGACACAAAGCAATATATCATATACAAATTGATTTATTCCAATGTGCAATGAATTCTTACAAGTGTCAGAGTCTAGACAGGAATTCTGTGGACTTCAGAAGAAGTGATCCTGTAACTTATACCAGGGTGGCCACAGACTCTGGAAAACAGGGAAAACAGGGAAAAGGGTGAAAAAAAATTCCCTGCAGGGAAAAATCAGGGAATTTGAAAATTTGCAAAAAATCAGGGAATTATCAGGGAATTTTACAAAGATTGGAGAGAACAAATCTTGGCTACTGGTAGCTTCTCTTCCTGACTTTATTAAAAAGCTGTATTTCTTCAAACTGTTAGCAATATATTAATAAAGCAATTTAAAACCTGTAAAACTCCACAAAGATATGAGTAAAGAATGTGTTTGGCTTAATGGTGGTGAAGGTATGGCTATAAGGGGAGGTTGGAGGCCATACGTATACAGCTGTATTTGAGCTATATACTCCGTGAAAAGATCAGGGAAAATCACCTTTCAGTCAGGGAAAAATCAGGGAATTATCATGGAATTTCATTTTTGGATTTCTGTGGCCACCCTGTTATACAGTCATTAGATTATTTTCGTGTTTCGTGTTTTTAGAGGTTGTCTGAAAGTCATCTCAGAATAGATTGTGTTCATATGAACAAAGAACCACCACCACCAGCAGCAGCAGCAGATGGAAGCTTTCATGAATTAGAAATGATAGCAGCAAAACAAAAAGTATTTGACTTGAGAAAGTAATACACAATGTGATTATAAAAAGCAACATGCCTTTAATAGTTAAATGGAAAGGTTATAATGACAATTATTTCAACAGCTGGGAGGGTACTAATAAAAGACATTCAAAATGTAAAACAATCAATTTAAAATGTAAAACAAATATTTTTAACTACAGTGACGATGATTGACGACCACTATGACTCCTACAACTACGACTACTCCTAAAGCTCCTATGACCAGCGCCCTGTGTGGTTCTCGGGGGCCCCGTTTGGTCACGGGGCAAACAATAGGGCCACTGCAGATCCCTTTGGAGGGATAGGCAGAGGGGTAGAATCCCCCCAAATTCATGTTTATTTTATCATTTTTTGTTCATGTTCATTAAAGGTCTTCATCATGATCCCTGCATTGTTTCAGGTGCTATCTCGCTCGCATCAAAAGAGCAGTGGCAGAAAAACAATAAACGTGGCTCCAGCGTAAATGGAGTTTCTACGATAGAATTTGCAGCAACTCTGTAGTTCAGGGTGAGAAGGTTCTAGGCCCATTTTCCATATTTTATCTCGATGTACATGAAAGATGAGCCTGGCATGTTCATGCCTGTTAGGCACCATATAACCTTTTCATGTGTTGGTGCGCCTTAAAACCCCAATTCAATTCAATTCCTATGACCAGCAACACCACCACCACTACAACTACCACAACCATAATATGTCAAAAAAATTTGTGGGTGGAGTTATTTCTGATCTAAGAATTGTGTCATACAAGATTTTTTGATATTTTATTAAAAAAAACAACAGAGATTTGTTAATTATTTTACACTTTCTTTTAATTACCTTTACATATGAAATGGTAATTTTGCTATTTTTGCATCGTTGAGGAGATAATACTGTGTAGGTTTTCCTTCTTTTTAAAATAAAAGCTTATAATTCAGACATTCATGGATTTCTCATTAATAAACTTGATTTCTGTCCATAAAAAGCAATCTGCTTTAAAAACGAAGCATGAACAAATCGTTTTATGATTATATTATTTCTGTTATGGATCATCATTTCTTAAAAGTATCCCTTCCTCCCACAGGCTCCTGTCAAAGCAAGACGGCCGTCGCCATCGTTTATTGTTGAGAAATTATTTTTTGCATGAATATTCTTCATAAACCAAACGATGGTAAAGATGCGTACCGTTTACATTGAATATATCGATTTTTCCCAATTAAAACATGGTCATTCAGTATATACTTTGGAATAGACAAAATACATCAGTAATATGACTTTCTAAAAAAAGAAGACTTTCTCAACCAAAATAAAAATATTGCTGTCATTTTTGAGGTCCTGTTTAGACTATTTAGTTTCCAAATCATTTCAGTTAAGATGTTGTGTATCAGTGCGTGGGGATAATTAAATTATAAGTATGTGCAAGTTAAACTAGTTTATACTTAACCAAGATTAATATGTTCCTTTATCAATTTTAATCATTTAGAATTTATTTCAGATTTAAAATTCCTACAGAAAAGAATGAGTCTCAGAGGTAGTAATTTTCCCATAATAACCCCCAAAATTTATATTACGGGGTGACCAGAAAGTTTTATTTTACATGGTTTATCTGAGGGTTGATCATTAAGTTCATTTCCTATTCCTGGGATTATTGCGCTGTTCATTATGTGGATTGTGATTGATAACAACGGGGCAATATAGACATTGCTTATCATCAAGATCATAGTCGTACATTGCTTATCAGATCCTAGTCTGTATTGGTGGCAGGCAAAATATTAATTTCACTTGTGTTTTTTTGCAGAATCTTTATTCACTTTTGTGTTTGATAGTACCTTAATGTTTTTCCAACTAGTAATTAAAAACATATCCTCAAAAATGTCACTTAATCCTTGAGTTTGTATAACTGTGCCATTTCTTCACCTCCGCTTCACATTTTTATACTTTCTCAAACTCAGTTTTCCTTTCAAATTTTCTTTAAAGAACTGTCGTGCATTTCTGGTGACAGATTGTTCGTATGTTTAAGTGTAAGTAGTTTACTTTGCATGGATGCTTTATCAACATTATCAAGTTGTTACAATTGAAATTGGAAAGAAAAAAAAGTTACTTATGTGTGTTGAAAGTTATAGGAAATCTACATAATTTGCCTAAGATTTCAAGGAAAGTCTTATTACACGTTTAATTTATATTCATATTTTATTTACTAAACTTGTAGCATAGAGAGTTTATTTGTTTTAGATAACCATTTTCAGGAACGAGTCATTGAATGCCTGGCATTTTCTAGCTGAAAGAACAGTTGAAAGTCATTAGATTTTCACTTAGTACCAAAGCTAAAATGTATGTTGTAAACAAGATATACTGACAATGCAACTTAACTTGGCTTTTAGAAGAAGTTTAAATTCACTAATAAAATACATATCCTTGACTTCATAACATATACAAAATGTAATACATCCTATTTTCCACAGGGTTAGGAAGCAACCTTAGTGACCTAAAGCGACGACAGGTGATGGGAAGTAACAGCTCCCTGGCGCGATCCTCCTCCCAGATCATCAATCCCCAGATGGGGAAACGTGACTCTCTGGAAAGCATACAGAAGTCATCAACCACCAGCTCAAATGGAAACCATTCCACTCCCGTATCATTCCAGTTGGGTAGCCAGAGGTAAGTAATCATCACTACAATATAGTAGCCATAGATAAGGAAACCCTCAATAGGTAGCCATCAATAAGGAAACTCATTGAGGTATTCATAGGTAAGGAAGGAAGCAATAACTGAGGTAGCTATTGGTAAGGAAACTCACTGAGGTAGTCATAGGTAAGGAAGGAAGCTATAACTAAGGTAGCCATTGGTAAGGAAACCCACTGAGGTAGCCGTATGTAAGGAAGGAAGCAATAACTGAGGTAGCCATTGGTAAGGAAACCCACTGAGGTAGTCATAGGTAAGGAAGGAAGCAATAACTGAGGTAGCCATTGGAAAGGAAACTCACTGAGATAGTCATAGGTAAGGAAGGAAGCAATAACTGAGGTAGCCATTGGGAAGGAAACTCACTGAGGTAGCCATAGGTAAGGAAGGGAGCAATAACTGAGGTAGCCATTGGTAAGGAAACTCACTGAGGTAGTCATAGGTAAGAAAGCAAACACTGAGGTAACCATTGGTAAGGAAACAACTAACACTGAGGTAGCCATAGACAAAGAAACAATCACTGAAGTAGCCAAAGGTAAGAAAACAATCACTGAGTTAGTCATAGGTGAGGAAACAATCACTGAGGTAGCCATTGGGGAGGACACAATCACTGAGGTAGCCATTGGGAAGGAAACAATCACTGAGATAGCCATTGGGAAGGAAATTCACTGAGGTAGTCATTGGGAAGGAAACTCACTGAGGTAGCCATAGGTAAGGAAATAATCACTGAGGGAGCCATTGGTAAGGAAACAAAGACTGAGGTAGCCAAAGACAAAGAAACAATCACTGAGTTAGCCATAGGTGAGGAAACAATCACTAAGGTAGCCATTGGGAAGGAAACAATTAATGAGATAGCCATTGGGAAAGAAACTCACTGAGGTTGCCATAGGTAAGGAAACTCACTAAGGTAGCCATCGATAAGAAAGCTCACTGAGGCAGCCATAGGTTAGGAAACAACCACTGAGGTAGCCATAGGCAAGGAAACAATCACTGAAGTAGCCATTGGAAAGGAAACTCACTTAGGTAGCCAAAGGTAAGGAAACAATGACTGAGGTAGCCATAGGTAAGGTAGTCATTGCTGAGGTAGGTATAGGTAGGGTTACTATCACTGAGGTAGCCATAGCTAAGGAAACTGTCCTTGGGATAGCCATAGGTAAAGAAACTGTCACTGAGGTAACCATTGGTAAGATAGTCATTACTTCGGTAGGTATAGGAAGGGTTAATATCACTGAGGTAGCCATAGGTAAGGAAACTGTCCTTGGGTTAGCCATAGGTAAAGAAACTGTCACTGGGGTAGCCATAGATAAGGTAGTCATTACAGAGGTAGGTATAGGTAGGGTTAATATTACTGAGGTAGCCATATGTAAGAAAACTGTCCTTGGGATAGCCATAGGCAAAGAAACTGTCATTGAGATAGCCTTATGTAAGATAGTCATTGCTGAGGTAAGTATAGGTAGGTTTACTATCACTGAGATAGCCATAGGTAAGGAAACTGTCCTTGGGATAGCCATAGGTAAAGAAACTGTCACTGGGGTAGCCATAGGTAAGGAAACAATAACTGAAATAGCCATAGGTAAGGAAACTGTCCTTGGTATAGCCATAGTTAAAGAAACTGTCACTGAGGTAGCCATAGCTAATGGTCATTGCTGAGGTAGGTATAGGTGGGGTTACTATCACTGAGGTTGCCATAGGTAAGGAAACTGTCCTTGGGATAGCCATAGGTAAAGAAACTGTCACTGAGATAGCCACAGGTAAGAAAGTAATCACTGAAGTAGCCATAGGTAAAGAAACTTCCACTGAGGTAGCCATAGGTAAGGAAACATTCACTGAGGTAGCCATAGGTAAAGAATAGTTCAGTGTTTAATGCGACAAGTCAACTTTGACATCCACCGGAATTTAAATGTTTATATTTTCAGAATCTGTCATTCATGTACACTTGTTTCACTTAGAAGGCAGCAATGTTTGTTCTGTCCAAGTGATGGCTGCCCCACATTCAAACTTAGAAGTTGTTTTTAGAATTGGAGAACATAATGGATACTTTGTATTTTATTGTTTAGGGCACCAATACTTTGCCACATTCATATGAACAATTTTGACAATACCCGGTACTTACATAAATTATATATCATTGGAACTGAAGTTTTTAATGGTAAATAAAAATACATTAGTTTTGAAAATAGGTTTACAGCCAAAATACCTATAGAATTAGAAAATCTCAAATAACTTAGTTGGATTTAATATTTTGCTATAAAACCTTTAGGATTACCCAACACATTAAAACCGATTTTAGATAGAAATTCTAAAAAAAAAAAAAATGCATTAAAAGGTGCTCTATCAAAAAAGAACTTTTGTGTGTGACTTTCTTTTCAGATTTTACCGCTAAAAATATCTGTTTTACTTAAGAAATAGAACATCATTTACGGTGAATTATCGTGTAATATATCACGGTTTGGAGTTCAATTGTTAACAATAATTTCACGAGCCCGAAGGACAAGTGAAATTATTGTTTACAATTGAATGACAAACCGTGATACATTACAAGATAATTCACCGTAAACGATATTCTATTTCTATTCTAATACCCCTAAAATGTGAAAATAACGCACACATCTGAATCTTTCACATTACTTTGCTTACTCTCCTAACGTTGCAAACGTTACAGTGATATCTTTCGCATTGCCTTGCTTATTCTCCTAACATTGCAATCGTTACAGTGATATATCGTTGAATATAAAGAGATATTTTAAACTAGGCCATATAGTGCGGGTGTATTAGAATTATATATTATTTATTTCGTATTTAAATTGTGACAGAGAGAAAAAAGCCTTTGGCAGAAACAAGCGCCCAGAACAGCCATCATATTTAGATACTAGTAGTGGTAGTCATTTATGTAGTGAAATGCACAATTTCAACATAAACACAGGAAGAGTTGACTTTTTTTTCAGCCCTGCATCGTCCCCGGATTCACCCGGCTCTGATATTGTATTCCCCTCGGAATTATCTCCCCTAAGGGAAGATGCCTTCCCAAGATCACGGTCTTCGTCCGGTGTTTCCACACATCAAAATGGTACCCGAATTCCAATACCAGATGTTTCCCGAATTCCAAAACCAGATGTTTCAAAACCATCGATCTTGTCTATAACAGAATTAAACAAAACCCAACGAAGTACTTCTGAGAATAGTTTTCAAAAGCGTGTTTTACCAAAACAAGTTGCAACTGTAGGTGGCGTCGGTGCAAGTTCCAGCCAGGATGATGACAGTTTGTCAGGAACAGAGTCATGCGATAGTGAGGGAAGGAAAAAGCACAAAAAGAAGCTTAAATTTATACCTAAATTTATGAGAAGGACAGACCACTGAAACTAGTTCTATTTTTTTCGTGTGACCTGTTATTTGTTTGTCATGTGATAGTGATGGATCACATTTTTAAACCAGAATGTGTTTACAAAAATTATGTGACTGTTCTGAGCCAGACTAATGCAGAGGATGTGATATTTGAAATCTGACCTTTTAACCATCAAAAGATATGTTCTACTTGAGTGAAAAAGGTGGGGCTCACTGGCATTACGAATATTAAACCATTCTTGCAATTTTGGTTTTATTATAGAAAGTCTACACTCACATAAAATAAGTGAAAATGATCAGATTACTTTCAAGCTTGTGTTGTCCTGTTCTGGCTGGAAATGAAAGAAAAAAGAACATGCTTAAAAATCTGTATCGTGTGAAAAACGTGTCTATACATATGAAATGTGGCATGATAGTGTACACATATGTAAGAAACACAAGCATTATGCCACAGGATACTTGAAGTCTCTGTCGATGGCACTTCACACATAATGGAGTCAAATGTGTTTATGTAAAAACGGCAGATAAAAACTTTTATTTTTTGCAAGTTTGCAAGTTAAATGTGTTTACATTTTTATGAATATTATGAAAATATCATGCCCCGGTGAAAAAGGCAGTGAAATTCAGTGAAATTTCACCAAAATTGAGTGAAATTTTAGCGAAATCAGTCTAAAAATATTGACAAATCTCAGTACAAACACCAGATGTCTGTTAAATTTCAGTGAAATTTTACAGTTAAATTTCAGTGAAATTTTACAGTGAAATTTCACTAAAATTTCACTGAATTTCATTTAAAAAATTAATTGATTGAAATTTCAGTGACATATATCTCTCTCTACACATTTATTCATTTAGACAGACAGATAGATATATGCGCACATAGTACATCATATAACTCACCCTACTGAAAATGCAGCTGGGATCCCAGGGGAAATGATATAGATAATTAAAGCCTGGAAAAAAAAAAGTCAATTTTAAAAGATTTTTCAAATGTAATTGACAAATTGTATTATATCAAAAGACACCACAGGACTGCTACCATCAATAGTGTAGCAAGTTTTATATGAAGATAAATTGATTGGTTTAGGAGTTTTTGAAAGACAATAAATTATTTTACTATGACACCTGAGTGTGATTCTAACCAAAGTGCAAATAAAATGCAATCACTTGAATTTTTGGCAGGAAAATGGCACCAATTGTAGATTTTCCTTGCACCATTTAATGATTTGTGACTATACTTACATTACTTATTGTATCAAAGCATCTTATACATGTAATAGCTGTATTTGAAAGAGGAAATTTCTAAATGTACACAGTGGAAACAGTATTTTAAAATCAAAACCCTTTTTGTCATATGTTTTTGAGGATTTGACCCTTTTTTTTTGTTGTTGATAGAAAAATGGTTTTCAGCACTGCAGATATTATTTGATTCAGTATCTTATGCAACATTTCACCAAGTATGATCATGCAGGTCTTCTAAGTGATGTAGACTGAAGGTTATACATTTGTCAATTGTTCTTGAACTGTTGTATTGTCTAATTCTTTCATTGAAATGTCACTGAAATTCACAAAAAACAACAACTGAAATTCACTGTTATTTTGCCCAATTCTTTCAGTGAAATTTCACTGTTATTTCAGTGTACATTTTCACTGGGGCAATCAAATGTTTTTGAGGAACAAATAATCTTCAATTTTGATAAACGAACAATTTATTGTTTGTGTATGCATGTTGCATGTTGTCATATGTTTTATACAATGCTTTGATAATGTTTTCAGGTCAAGTTTTTGATGACCAACTGATGTAAGTAACTATAGGCCAGCCACAATCGCCCTCATGTTTGTTTGCACGCAATAGTTGAGTAGACAACGGTACATAGTGGAATATTTGATCCATTTTGATTATTAAATCTGCATTGAAGTCTGTAACATACTCCGGAATAGGCATCTAGGGGATTTTACCGGTCACATGATGTAGGTACAAAAACTTGTACTGCTAATGGGCACACATCACGTGGACAGCGTAAATTAGTGGTCCGCAACATTTGTTTTGAATAGGAAACTTTGCCTACCATGTTTGCGCCTACACAAAATACCCAAATTGGACCCATTCCGGATAAAGACTGCATTGTATTACAAACTTAGATCTTGGAGCATCAAAAATTTATACAGAAAAGTAAAAATATAACTGACATAAAATCATCACCATATAAATGATTTGTTTACTCCATTTGTTTAGCTCTATCGTTTGTAAACAAACTGTTTGTTTATTGTGGTCTATAGTTGATGAAGGCTTGTTAGAAATATTAACTGTTTCATGTCTTTACTGTTGCACGTTCTGCCATGTTGCTTTCATGCTAGTTATTTCCTAATATTTGGAAAGAAAACAAAAAATAAACCTAGACCTGGGTAAAAGGAAGTATGTTGAACATAGTTCATGACCAGTAATTTGTATTTGTAGCATGATCACAGACAATTCTCTTTGTTGAGACACAGATGTAAATCGTTTAATTGAAAATAAGACCTGTCAGAATAACTGTGAGAATAACAGTGAGAATAATAGTTAGAATAACTGAAATAGAGCTGAAATGGACATGCTACAAAACAAATAGAGTATGGTTTCATCTCGTTGGTTAATTTAAACACCTCGATGTTTAAATGAACCAACTCAATGAAACCATACATATTGACCAGTAAAGAAGACTTATTTTGGAGATACATAATAATAATAATAACCAATTAGCAGTTTTAAGATGGATACTAATGCCTGTACTAAACTATGTCTTCCATCGGCAAACATACTGGGGTATAAGGACTAATTATATACTGAACATTTATTTGGAAACGAAATGCTGTTTCAACCCGAATGCTGCTTTATGTCACAAATATGTCTGTCACATAGGGATTTGTTACTTCATTTGGTATCAGGATCAGGGCGGCTCTTTTCCGCCAGTTTCATTATTTCGTTCTTTCACCACGAAAAGTCGAAACATAATAGTTGCCAGGTTTCGAGGTCAAAAGATTGAAAAGTCGAAACATATAATTGTCTGATGTATATTGAATCTGAAAACTTTAAGGATTAAAGGAAAGACATCTGTGCCAAATCTTGGTGCAAAATTATTTCTGCTACCAATAAGCTGATTGGAAGCTGAGTGGGTGATTCAATTAGAAACAATGGAGATCGTTGTATCGAGAAAATATTTTACAAAAAATGTCCGTTGTGTTTATCCTGACAATTATTCACTTTACAATAGAAAATGACATTCATAGCTATGTTGCACACCCAGCCCCCCCACTCCACCCCCCACCCCCCACCCCACATCTAGATCATTATAACAGTGCTACATATTTATGGAATATTGATGAACAACAACTTTATTTCATGGACCAATTTAAACGCAGCGCTTGCCATTTCTGGATGAACAATAAATATATATGTGTATGCATGTATAGATGATGTTGTCCTGATTTTACAAGGAATAAGAAGAGATATGATAACGGTGATTAGTGACAGTAAAAACAGTGACAGTAAAAACAAACAAACAAATCTTTTGTAAATTATTTATAAATATACATGAATTTATAGAGGAAAAGTAAAACTAATTTGATAAGACCGTGTAAACTATAATGGTTGACCTTCTATTTCTATGCTGTAAATATCATGTAATTTTTAACATACATATTACGCATGAATAACAACTTGAATGGGTGCATTTAAATGTGTAGTTGAAATAGACAGGGATAGTGTGTTTCCTGCAGTATTAACATGGTCAACTGTACTTTGTCAATGACACACACATTTTAATCACCCTTAGCACTACGGTAAAACCTCACTGCCAGCAAAGTCGTCTACAGGGGAAGCTAATTTTGGGGGAAATGTAGTTGACGGGAGACCTGCTTGTTCCAAATGTCAGGAAATTGATGATTTAAGCAAATAAATGCTTCTGAAATATCAACATTTCTCTTTGTTCCTTTGTCAGCTTTTTGTTCAATTGTTTCTTAACTCTTAGTATGTATACAAGAAAATACAAAACACAATCTAGCCTAACTCTTAGTATGTACATTTACGCCATGTTTTTTCTGTACATTCATAATTGATAAAAGGTAAAGATATACAATTGCTTGTAACAGCTTCATCTCCGAACATTTCTTTTACAATCTAGCCATTGTTTGAATTTGATAAAGTTTCTTTCAATAAGACACAACTTTTACATAAGAAAACTGAATTATTTATTATTTTGTACCATATTTCCCTTAATAGTTGCAACCGGGCTCTATGCAAAATGCAAAAATATCTGTTTTATTTCTACAGAAAGGTGGGTACGCTACTATTAGGGGAAGTACGGTATATGTTTATGAACTACAGTACATTTCTGTAAGTCAACAAACTATTTCCTAGTAAACCGTATCACATATGTTTGTATACTCCATGTACATGTAAGTTTATGAATCTGCACTACCTTTTCAGGTTCCCATGAACTCTCTGTATCAATGACAGAACTCCACAATCATGATTTTCACAAGATAAAATAATCTTCCTGAAACATCAGTTTAAAGATGGATTAATTTCCATACAATATGCATGTACATGTATCTCACATTGTGATCATGTGTTGTTATGAATTACTGAAATTTTAAAACAATGGATTGACACTTTCAACAGAATAACTTCATGTTTGTTTTACTTTTCTTTTGTATGCAAGAAAAATTTGATCATGTATGTGAGTTGCTTTTAGTTTTGTTTGATGTATTCTGTTAAAACAATTCATTTGTTTTTCCATTTATCTTCTATGAATAGTTATACAGGTTGTTAAGATTGGGTTGAAGGCTCAATAATGATGACTAGTTGTTAAGATTTGGGTTAAAGGCTCAATTATATGACCGGTTGTTAAGACTGGGTTAGAGGCTCAATAATCATGACCAGTTGTTAAAGGCTCAGTAATGATGAACAATAAAACAACAGATATGTTACTGAACATTCTGCCCATGTTGTTCCCTCCCATTTAAGAATAGGGTCACTGCCTGTCCCAGCATAGGATAGAATTCACCAAAATGGTTGTGTCCATTTTTCATTTTTTGGTCATGCTAATTCAAACTTGTGATATGACACCCATGTGGTTATGGAAAGGCAAGTGAGTAGAGACAGAAAAAGAATCAACATGGCTCCAACATCAATGGAAGGTTAACATCAGAATTGATAGCTGGCTCCAGCATCAATGAAAGGTTATCAGAATTGATAGCTGGCTCCAGCATCAATGGAAGGTTATCAGAATTGATAGCTGGCTCCAGCATCAATGGAAGGTTATCAGAATTGATAGCTGGCTCCAGCATCAATGGAAGGTTATCAGAATTGATAGCTGGCTCCAGCATCAATGGAAGTTTATCAGAATTGAGTCCGGCTGCGGCATCAATGAAAGGTTATCAAAATTGATAGCTAGCTCCAGCATCAATGGAAGGTTATCAGAATTGATAGTTGGCTCCAGCATCAATGAAATGTCATCAGAATTGATATCTGGCAGCAGCATCAATGGAAGGTTACCAGAATTGATAGCTGGCTCCAGAATCAATGGAAGGTAATCAAAATTGATAGCTGGCTCCAGCATCAATAGAAGGTTAACATCAAAATTGATATCTGGCTTCAGCATCAATGGAAGGTCAAAATTATAGCTGGCTTCAGCATCAGTGGAAGGTTAACATCAGAATTGATAGCTGGTGCCAGCATCAATGGAAGGTTAAAATCAGAATGATAGCTGGCTCCAGCATCAATGAAAGGTTAACATCAAAAATTGATAGCTAACTCCAGCATTAATGGAAGGTAAACATCAAAATTGATGGCTGGTGCCAGCATAAGTGGACGATTTAAATCACAATTTGCAGTAAATCTTCGTTTCTATAGGTTGTAGGCCCATTTTGCCTATTTAAATGTTGAATGATGGCCTGGAATGTTATTCCCACCATAATTATTACCTTTTTGTGTTGTACTTTAAAACCAGTTTAGCGAACTTGTGGCATAACACTCCAATTATCCAAAGAGGACGCTAGTTGGCATGTAGATTTTTAAATGATTACATAAAGAATCGAGTGAAATAAGGGGTGGTTGGTGGCAATGATACAGTGTTTACTAATATGCTACATAAGGTAGATTTTAAACGAGCTTCAATGTCTTATTGAGCCTTTAACACATGGTGTGCAGCAGGCATTTGTTTTTACTACCATCAGATACCGTATTGAGGGGTTTATTCACGGTGGTTTTATTTTTGTTGTATAAGAAAATATGTTACTTGGAACTACTGTGAATTACAATAGTCTTTGTATATGCACAACTATACTTATATGGCAACCTTAAACGTATGCAAAAGGAAGAAATTGTGATCATACCTCTCAGTATAATAGCCGTGCATTGGATCTCGTGCACCATGTGGTGAATCAAATTATGTAAGAAATGTACAAGTTACTTATTATATACTTGATTGAGCATCAGCTGAAATTATTTCAAAAGATTGAGCCGCACTCACCTTGAAATAGACTGTAATAAATAACAAACGATGTCCGAAAGAAAAAGAAAAAAAGGTTCTCCTTTGCAAAGGTTTCTGTTAATGTCCATATTGAAGGACCTGCATGCTTCGAAAAGGGACAGTCCAGAAGGAGTCACTTCAGATTGTATCCCTGTGTAGAAGAGTGTGTTATGGTGGGTGGGGTTCAATTGTTTCATAATATATCATTTAGCATGCAGATATCAATTATGATGAGCAATTTAACTATGGTATATTTTTAAAATTGTCAGAATGAAACGTTTTTTGTTTTTAATTTGTTATTAAAATTAACTTTTATCATGTTTATGTTTATATTGTTATTGATAAATTGTATATATTTATAAATAAAACCTCTTGTATATAGTAGGACTAACTTTTTGCTGAACATTTTGTTGTTACTCACGCAGACTAACCTTGCCATTGTATGTTCTTATTTTGTTAATACCGACTGCTGTATGCAAATGAAGAATTCTAGTACCGTTTCTGCAAAACCGAAGTGTGATAAATTCTCTGTTGTATATGTTTGTTTAGGCAAACAGATCTAGATGTATACTGTTACAAGTGTAAACAAACACATCTAGAATGTGTATCAGTAGAAATTATAGCATTAACGTAGAAGATGGCATTATGATGGTGATTGTTGTTTATGTATTGTGAGGAGTCCCTCTTTTTAGCTACGTGAGCTGAAGGCTAAAGCTTTAGCTATGGCAATCACTCTTTGTCCATCATTCGGCCTTAACTTTGGAAGTTTGCTCAGATCCCCTCCCCTCCCTCCCTGGTTTTCTCTAAAAGCAAAATACATGGATCAATCATGTCAGTAAATCCTCTACCAATTTTTTGTTAAATGGTGAACCTGGGGTCGGCCCAGCCCTAGTGGATTCATGTTGTACATGGACTTAAATAAGGCATATAGGGGAAATAAAGCTTAAAAACATACAATAGGGCTCTCGTACAGCATGTAGCATAAGCTTATAGTCCTCTCAAATTCTGAATGATGACCTTGGGGTTAAATTTAGCCCTGTTCTTCATAGTACATTGCCCCCGTGTGGTTCTCGGGGGCCCCGTTTGGTCACGGGGCAAAGTATAGGGCCACTGCAGATCCCTTTGGAGGGATAGGCAGAGGGGTAGAATCCCCCCAAGTTCATGTTCATTTTATCATTTTTTGTTCATGTTCATTAAAGGTCTTCATCATGATCCCTGCATTGTTTCAGGTGCTATCTCGCTCGCATCAAAAGAGCAGTGGCAGAAAAACAATAACGTGGCTCCAGCGTAAATGGTGTTTCTACGATAGAATTTGCAGCAACTCTGCATTTCAGGGTGAGAAGGTTCTAGGCCCATTTTCCATATTTTATCTCGATGTACATGAAAGATGAGCCTGGCATGTTCATGCCTTTTAGGCGCCATATAACCTTTTCATGTGTTGGTGAGCCTTAAAACCCCAATTCAATTCAATTCATAATACATTGTGAAAATCTCTGTACTTATCACACCTTGTTATCTCTCACACTTGTCTTACTATTGCAAGTGTCACAACGCACA